>JAVKPL010009379.1:0-37283 GCA_032173675.1 Gastrolobium villosum
TCTAGGCTAAAGTCCAACACAACAGAGCAAGACACTGCACCAATCAGGGACATTTTACATGATGAGTCTTTATTGGCCTTAAGCTCCTCACACCCCCCTTGGTATGCTGACTTTGCCAATTACTTGGCAGCAGGTGTGATACCTGATAATTTGAACACACATAAAAGAAATTTCTCCATGATGTGCAATTCTATTTTTGTGATGACCCACATTTATTTAAAAAAAGTGCTGACCACTATTTGAGTAAATGTGTTCCAGAATTGGAGCAAAACCAAATTCTGCATAGCTGCCACAATTCTCCATATGGAGGACATTATGGTGGGGTAAGGACTGCAGCAAAGGTGTTGGAATCTGGCTTTTATTGGCCAAGCATTTTTAAGGATGCCTATACAATAGCTAGTAAGTGTGATAGGTGTCAAAGGACTGGCAATATCACACGAAGGAATGAGATGCCTCTAAATCCTATTCTTGAGGTTGAAGTGTTTGATGTGTGGGGGATAGATTTCATGGGTCCCTTTCCTCCATCAAATGGTAATAAGTACATTCTTGTAGCTATAGACTATGTATCCAAGTGGGTGGAGGCAGTGGCCTTACCCACTAATGAAACCAAAACAGTGTGCAAGTTCCTAAAGAGCTACATTTTTACAAGGTTTGGTACACCTAGATGCATAATTAGTGATGGAGGCAGCCACTTCATAAGTAGGCAGTTTGAAAGCCTCCTAACTAAGTATGGTGTCAAACATAGGGTGGCAACACCCTACCACCCACAAACAAGTGGTCAGGTGGAGGTTACTAATAGGGAGATTAAGAAAATTCTGGAAAAAGTGGTTGGTCCTTCTAGAAAGGACTGGTCACTAAAGCTAGAAGACTCCCTGTGGGCATATAGAACAGCCTATAGAACTCCAATAGGTTGTTCACCATATAGACTCATTTTTGGTAAGGCATGTCACTTACCATTAGAGTTGGAGTACAAGGCCTATTGGGCTCTTGCAAGGCTGAATATGGATTACAAGGAATCCTCAGAGAATAGGTTGCTTCAATTAAACAACTTAGATGAATTTAAAATGAACTCATATGAAAATGCTAAGTTGTACAAAGAGAAAATGAAAAGATGGCATGATAATATAATTCAGGAAAGATGTTTTGAACCAGGCCAAAAGGTGTTGTTGTTTAATTCTAGGCTTAAACTTTTTCCTGGAAAACTGAAGTCAAGATGGTATGGCCCCTTTGAAATTGTGGAAGTTTTTCCACATGGGGCAATAGAGATTCAAAGTGCCAAAGATGGTCGAAGGTTCAAGGTAAATGGCCAGAGACTGAAGGTCTATCAAGGTGAACCTATCATCAGGGACAAGGCAATTGTCCCTCTAGTAGACCCTTCTTAACTGCCCTTGTTGTGTTGCAGTAATTTTCAATTAGTTAGTTAGAGTTTTTGTTTTGTTTTGTTGTATTTTGTTCAAGTTTACATGAATCTGTGATCTGTCACATAGGTGCTCTGTATCAAAAAGGCTGTCATGTATCAGTGTTGTCTTCTTTTCATCCTTTGAAAATTGTCCAGATTTGCTGAGTATAAAAGGTGAGAGTGAGCAAATAATTAAGTTTGGGGTAGGAGTGTGCTTCCTTTGATCATTCAATTCAATTGGGATAGCTCATTCAGTTGCACATACATGTTTAAAAATTTTTGTGTGCAATGACTGCTGATCGATTACACCAGGGAGTGTTCTCTGTTTGCTCTGGTAATTCCTTTTAGTCATTCTTTCTTTGCCTATCGATTACACCATGTGGGCTTGAAGTAAGCCCTGCAGTATCATGGAGTGGGATTGATTCCCATTTTTCCATTGGGCTTTTTAATCAAGGATCCAAGTCCTTTAAAGGGTACGATGAGCCCAAGGAATTTGTTACGGTGAGTGGAGTTAATTTTGAATTGGGCTGTTTCCATCAATGTATTCAGCCCAAATGAATTAACCATTTTCAACCATTTTTTTTGTTTTTATTTAATTGGGCCAGGTTCTTAATTTATCAGCCCGTTCCTATTCATTTAATTAATTATTTAATTAATTTATTCAGTCTTTTTTTTTAAAATCTGATGAAGTCAGATTTTTTATTTTTATCTATTTTATTCTATTTTATTTTATTTTAGTTTTATTTTTATTTCATCTGATCTTTTCTTCTTCCCTCAATCTTTCTTCTTCTCCCCAATGCACTGCGCACCATTGAGCCACCCAACCATTAAAGCACTTCTGGGAAAAGACAACTGCTTTTCAGAGTAGGGATGTGACTTTTCTTTCTTTAGTCACGTCCATTTAATTGTGCTGAATGCTCCAAGAAAGAGTTTTATTATTTTATTATTTTATTTTAATTACTTCATTCATTCATTTATTTTATTTTATTTTTATTTTTATTTTTATTTTTATTATCTCTTTTTAAACCTCTTTCTTCCCTTCGCACCGCCCTCATTTCTTCTTACTCCGTGCCCTAGCTCCCATTTCTTCGTTTTCTTTTTTGCGTCCGTCTTCGTCCATCGTGCGCGATCTCTCCTCCACTTTCTTTCTTTCTTTCTTCTCTTCTCCTTCCCCTAACGCGATCTCTTCCCACCGTGCGTACTGCGTCAAGCGAAAAGGTTCGGATCTCTTGCATCCTTGTATCGGTTCTCTCCGATTTCCCTCACCACTTTCGCGAACCCAGGTATGTTCTACAAAAACCTTAACTTCACTTGATTTTTGCTTCTAACCTTAATTTTATTCTTGTTCCCCTTTGTTGAGCACAAACCCGATTCTGTTTGTTTGGGATTTTCATTTTTATTTATTTATTTATTTTTTTTTATTTATTAATTTTTTATTATTTTCTGATTTGTAATAATTAATTTTTTTATTTGTTCGGGTTTGATTTCATAAGAGGGTTTCTAATTTTAATTTTAATTTTTCTATTTCTATTTATATTTAATTTTATTTTCTATTTTTCTATTTTTATAAGTGCAAGCACTCCCTGATTTTTTGAAATTTTTGCATGTACTTGTGAAAGTTTTATTTGTAGATGTTTCTAAGTGGTATGTCGGTTTAAATTACCTTCACTGTTATGTATTTGTTCTTCGGCTGATATAAAAATTCTGAGTTGTAATTAATTTTTTCTATTGTGTTAAATTTTATTTTAATTTATTTTTTTATCTAGAAATTATGGATAATAATTAATTTATTTATTTATTTATTTATTTTATTTTATTATTGCTGGTTCTTTATAATTCTGTGAATGCTGAAGTTATTAAATAATAATTTTTATTTCGAATTGCTTACTGATTCATACTCAGTAACAATGCCACCAAAAACCAAGAACGGAGGACTAAAGACGAAAGCTCTTCGTGTTCAAAACACTAGAAAATCAGCAACCGAACAATCCTCATCTCAAGAGCCTCCTGTTCCAGCAAGAGTATCACAACGCCTCAAGGAGTTGGAGTCAGGCAAACTGCGCATTCATTATGAACGAGGATTCGACTTAACTGAAGAGGGAGGATACATGGAGCTTTTCGTCTGGCAACATGTTACACCATGGAAATGGAAAAATTTTGCAAGTCACCCCTCTGTTCGAGTGCCTGTCCGGTTGGTTCACGAATTTGTGGCCAACTTCCCAGAGAAGAATGAGCCTCTACAAGTCCTAGTTCGAGGGAAGCTGGTGGATATATCCCCAGCCAAGATTCAAGAGGTTTATAACCTCAAAAATGGGGATTACAACTGGTACTTGAAGTTTCTAACAGACAGGACTCAACCGAACGTTCATTCAATGATGGCAAAGATCCTCACGGGAAATCCCAATACAAAATGGGATTCTGAAAAGATGTTAACGACTGAGCTCACCAAGGAAGCTCAAGTCTGGGCCAAATTTGTGAGACACCGCATCTTCCCTAAATTGCACATGAACCACTTATCAACAAGAGTTGGTGTGTTGGTTTACTGCATAATGCAAGGCCTGCCATTCTACCCTGAGAGGCTGATCCACCAGGAGCTGTGTGAGAATTCTAAGAAAACAACAGGACCATTTTATTTTCCATGTCTGGTAAAGCTGTTATGTGATGCAGCTGGAGTCCCTCCTTCTTCTGAAGACAGGGAAATGGTCCCAATTCCAAATTCACCAATAAATGAAATCTGCCTGAAGAGGATAGCTGAGTCCAGCTTACGTAGAAAAAGAAAAACGTCTTCAACTCAGCCTCCTAAACGAGCAGAAAAGGGGCAGGTTTCAGAGATGAAGGATCAAATTATGGAACTGCAGCAATGTGTCAAGGGGTTGATTACATATATTAAAACCTCTAGGCATTGCTGTATGAAATCATATCAAGAGACCTTTCCCCAAGATGAGTTTCCTGAAATTCCAGCCTATCTTTTACAACAAATTGGTGATGAGGGGACTTCAAGAGCTGCTGAGCAGGGGTCAGATGATGATGTGGTTGATGTGGATGATACTTTTTCTGAGAGCTGATATCAAGTGTTGGTACCCAGGTTCTTTATTCATTTATTTATTCATTTATTTGTTCATTTATTTATTTATTTATTTATTTACTCATTAATTTACGTTTCAATTTATTATTTTGTATTGCTGTGAGGACCCAGCTTAGTTTTAAGTTTGGGGTGATTTTTGTGATTATATGTCACCAATAATCTTTCTGTATTTGCTGATTGGCACTTATTTTTGTTTTTGTAATTTACTCTGTTTTGTATGCTGAATTTATAGTAACTTGGAAATAATTTATAGCCTGATGTGCTTAACATTATCATTGCTTGAGTATAGCCAAGTTTAAGTAATTTAATTCCTAGTCAATTAAGGATTTAACTTAGTTAATCAGTGTTTACATAAGTTTAAAATCAATTGGCATGCCATTCATTTTTGTTGAAATCCCTGATTTGCTGATTCACTGATAAACCACTGGATTAACAACCTATGTGAGGTATTTTGAACCTAATCACTCTATTCCTTTGAGAGTGATCATTGGTCATTATGTATTGATGTTTTGAATGCTGCACTCTGTTTGGATGACTGATATGCTATTTCTGTGTGATTGGGGCATTGTTTCTGAATATGTAGCCTAGAGCCAAAAGCCTTACCCTTCAATTATATCCCTTGGTCCCTTTATTTGAGCCTGAGCCTTTCTTTTCTGTTTCACCCTGATATTATAAGCCAAATTCCTTAACCACCCTATATAGCTATCTTTAGTGTTTAGCTAATGCTCGTTAGCTTAGAAATACAAAAAGCTAAATAAGGCAAAGGGAAATTGGTTGTAAGAAAGAAAAAGAAAGAAAATTCAGGAGGTAAAAAAAAATGTTAGAAGAAAAAGGAGAACAAGTGATCTTATAAAAAGAGTCTGTGTAAAAAAAAAAAAGGATCTCTGAGCTTACTGTTTAAAAGAAGAAGGAAAAAGGCAAAAGTAAAAAAATTGTGAAAGTAAAAAAAAATGAAACAAAAAAAAAGGTAATCAATACAAGAGGGAGAAGAAAGTCAGTAATTTCCCTTTGTCTTGCTTAGGCAAAAAGATCAGAAAAAGCTAATGAGGATTAGTTAGACACTAAAGGGTTAGCTTAATTAGCCAAGTGACTAGAAAAACAACAATCCTAGCCCTGCCTCTTTACAAGCTTTAAAGACCCTATGATGGAAGTAGCATGTTGGACTTCAAGTTTCTGAATGGTTGTGTAGATTGGAAACATTCATGCATGATGACAATGAGTGAACCTTTCCTTATAAAAAATGAAAGAGTGTGATTAATTGAAAATATCTGGAAAGGAAATTCAGTGGATTGTCAATTGAATCAGTTTAAATTAAGGTTTGCAACTGATTGAATGTGCATGAGTTTTGATTGAATGCTTCTTAAATTACTGATTGACTGGAGTTGGATGATTAATTTGATGAAGGAATTGGTTAATATTAAGCCTGGTCAATGCTTTAAGGAGTATGATGTTTTGCATAGATGGTTGATAAGTTTATCTAAGTTATTAAGTTTAATTTAATGGTGCTAAGTGATTCTGAATTTGATTTAAAAGGTTATTTTCTGAATAAAAGTTTGTTTGATTGCTTGAGGGCAAGCAATTGGTTAAGTTTGGGGTATTTTGTTAGCACGTAATTATATATAATTATATTATATTATTTTATGATATTTAAGTGTCTTTGGGTTGTTAATTAGTGTTTTTGCAGGTAAATTAAGCCCAATTGAGTTAAGTAAAGATCCATGTAAAAAATAAAGGTAAGAAGTAAAAATGGTAATATTTGTCTTGTTACTCACCTATTTTATTTATTTTTATCTTCAGATCACATGAAAAAGGAGGGAGCAATCTGGACCGATGGATTAAAAGAAATGGATGGCTGTGATGGAAGGAGGCTTTTCTGATGGTTTTGAAAAAGAAAAAGGATATATCAGAGAGAGATATAGATTTTTAGTCATTAGATATTAGAAAAAGATATTAGAGAAATAGAAAGAGTCTTTTCTGAGTTTTTCTTTCGTGTTTTACCTTTAGCTTTGAACGAAACATTTCTGGGTTTTCTTCTCTGTTCTTGTGTGGGTTCTTGTTCGCGAGCATCGTTCGTCCACATCCTTGATCTTGGAGTGCTTTGACAACGCGACTTCAAGGGAGAGGATCGAGGATCTGCATGCGAAGCGGTCGGTTCCTGCGTTTCTTCTAGTTGTTCACAGTAGATCGAGTTAGGGTTCTTGATGTTTGAAGAATCAGTTTCTTTCTGAACTTGGTAATGTTTGCTTTTTATTTTTCGGATATTGTAGTATTTCTGATAATGGGTTTTTAGATCTTTTCTTTTCTGGGTATGTGAGATTGATTGGATGAATATTTCTTAAAGTTCTTCGTTATTGCTGCGTTTTCTTATTCATTTGATTCTTTAATTTTTCAACTCAAGAGATTCATGGGAATGAACCTTGAGTTTTTCAACAGAAATAATTTGGGAAATGCGTTTCTGTTTAGAATCGATTGAACCCTTTGGATTAGGGATAATCAAGGGTGATTTCTGATAATTTTCTAGAAAGGTTCAGGATCCTTTGGAAAAAGATCTTCTTGAATGTTAATGTTGATTCTGGGAAGTTTCAACTAAACTAGTTGTAGTACTTCGGAAATTGAGGTAAACTCGTTGTGGCTTTGAACGAATTTGCAGGAATGCAATATTTTTGTGTCTTCCATGATTTTAAACATACTCAGAAGCCCTTTTACATTGATAAATACTTTTTACTGCTAGATCATATTTTGATAGTTTAACAAGAATACAATAAAATTCTCTTTTTACCATAAACCAATTAAATTCCAATTAAAGAATTCTTAATTCAGATTAATAGAAAGAAAAATAATTCAACCTGTTCCCTGAGAACGATAATTCTTTTCTTTTGAAAATATACCTCTCAACAATTACACAATCACTTTTCCTGCAACATAACTCTTATAAAACCCATTATTCTTATTTTTATTTTATATTTTTTATTCTACCTGTACTAGCCCTTTATTTCTCCTCATTCTATTTCACCCCATTTTATTGATTAAACAGAACTTTTAAATAATTTTGTTATATATTACGCTATTTGGATATATATTGAGTTTATGAATATTTATGAAATTATTAATGTTGCTGATTGAATAAAAATAAATAAATAAACCCTAATATTTACAATAAGAGACTTGTTACATTACTATAATACTATATTTCAAAATTTCAATATATTTTTTAGAAATGCATTAAATGGGTCACCGTTCCTACATTTTACTACTGAATAGGAAAAAGAATTAATTTAAAAGAAAAAAATTTACAAGGGAAGTGGCTTAAGAAATTTTTTTTTGGATATGTAATGCAAAAATAAAGTGACTCATTAACAAACATTATACATAGTAGATTTCTATTTGCCATGAAGTTTATAAAATTTCTTTTCTTTTTATAATCAACAAAAGAAGAAGAAGAAAGATAAAATTATATGTAACAAACAAAAGAATATAATCAATTATATGTTTCAGTGTCGTATAAGGAACAATATAACATGTGACCTCAAATTTCATTTGTAGACAATATATTAATATTTATTTAATAATATACTTAGAATACCATTATTATATCCATATTTTAGATTTTTTTAAATAATGATATTAGTATTGCCTCGATATTTCAATATTTGGTACTGTAAGCTCGTTTGGATGAGTTTTTTTCTCTAAAAGTTATTTTTTCTATAAAAAAAAAGTACTTCTGATAAGTTCGTTTGGATGTCTGTTTAAAAAAAACGGAAGTCATAAAAAAAACTAAAAATCTACTCTCTCTTGTTTTTAGAAGTTAAAAATTTTAGCTTTTACAAAAAAATAGAAGTCAAAAGCTAATTTTTTTTTTCAAAAATTAAATATTTTTATAAAAATATAAATAATTTTAACTTTTATAAATTGTACTATTAAAATAAGGAAGAGTTAAGTAATAAACTCTTCTTTCCATGATAATTGAACCTGAAGTTCTGGGTAGTAAAACTGTAAAAGCGTTAGCTTTGTTGTTAAGAGTCTTAAGACTTAAGATTAATGTCACAAGCCCTCACGTTAGTTGCACGTGATCTCCTA
Organism: Gastrolobium villosum; assembly: GCA_032173675.1. Taxonomy (NCBI): domain Eukaryota; kingdom Viridiplantae; phylum Streptophyta; class Magnoliopsida; order Fabales; family Fabaceae; genus Gastrolobium; species Gastrolobium villosum. Next base: position 8,562 of record JAVKPL010009379.1, read on the forward strand.
CTTCCTAGCTAGACCTCATTCTACCAAGACTTTTGTTTTTATAGTGGATTGGAGAGTTAAGTTAGAGCTGTTACCTAGGCTTGATCATTTATAAATCTCATCCGTTGAGCTGACACAAGAAAAGAGAGAAGTGAGAGTTGTAAAATGCCTTTCGTTAACGGGAAAATTTGAAATATTCCGGGACTATTAAATTTTCTGTGATCCTTTTCTTTTTTTGGTAAAAAATTACTCTTTGGGGCGTTTGGTATGAGAAATTTTTTTAGAATAGTAGAGAAATATAATAGATAGAAAAATAATTGGAAAGATGGATAAAGTGAAATAGATAGAAAAATGTAAAAAAAAAGTTGTTTGGTGGGGGAAAATTTTATTGGGAAAATTAGGTAGCTTTATGAAATCAACAGTGTATTAAAAGTGAGATAACCGTTTTTCCGAAAATCCCACCTTCAAATTGGGTTTTTGAACAGTGCGGATATCTATGTTTCTCATAAATCCATACTTTCTGGCTAGATGGGTTTTTGGAGAAAATATCTTGAAACAAACATGATGTTTCTAAAAACCATACTGGAGAAAGATAGATATCCTCCAAAAACCATCGCAACCAAACACCACCATAAACCCTTTCCTTTTCTTATATTTCCCTTTTAATCCCTTTTGTTTTCTAATTTTGGGAAAGAGCGGCATGCTCCGGGACTGTAATAGAAGCCCTCCTTTCAACGTATAGCTTATCACTGTGTTATTTTATGGGAAAATTTCAAAAAAAAAAAAAAAACACTCCCTAAATTTTCTCGTAATCACTTATTCATTTACCAAAATTTTATATCATTTATACTATTAACTTAAAATTTATTTAAGTGATAAAGAAATTTTAACTTAGAGATATAAATGCTTAAAATCTTGAGAAGTGAGGTAAGTGATTTTTTTTTTTTTTTAAGTTTTCTCTTATTTTTTTCTATCTTTTCCCTTTTCTTAAATTATATTACAATTTGTCTCTTTTATATATCAAATTATACTAATATATAAAAGTTTAACTAAACTTTAATCCTCGGTAGATCATTTGTTCGAGTAAGTATTGGTTAAACTTTAATTAAAAAGAAATAAATTGATGTATAATTTGAAAAGATATAAGGTAATAAAATAGAGGCAAAATGGTCAATTGTCCTAATACTATACCATGTACAATTAAGATTATTTAGTTCTATATATCATATAATCATTTATTTATTCTTTCGGATAAAACATATATATTCTGAAGTGGACCATATGCATCTTCTTAGTTATTATCATTACCATATTCGTTCAGTATATAATTTGTAGAGAGGAAAGTTATATTTATGATCTATTTTCGTTTATAATTTCTTATAACTATATTTTAAATCTTTAATTTCTATCAATTAACAGTTATTATTTTCGCAAATTAAATTTATTAATTAATTATTAATTACGGTAAATGATAACCATTGATCGACAAAAATCAACAATTAAAATACGATTACATGAAATTATAAACGAAAATAGATTATAAGTTTTACTTTCCTCATTTTCAAATTAACATTCTTGAACGAAGGATACAAATGATTTTGGCTTTCAGACTTTTGTAGTACCATTTGTATTTATTTATGGGTTTTATGTTTATTATGTTACATAACATAACTCCACTTTCCTACACATACATTAAAGAGGTGGGGTCCACATGTTTTTTCTTTTTCTTTCATCATTCCATTTTCTCTCTCCTCTTTATTGTGAGTGTTGGAAGCTAAACTTATGTTACGTAACATAACATTACTAGAACCCTTTATTTATACATACACCACGAGAATATATTTTGTGATGGTCTACAATGGGCATGCCATATTATTCTAGTTTATTTTACTGTAGTAAATAGTAAGAATGCATGTATATCTAATAGTGTGATGCTTCACTTTCTTTCCCACACAGCGTAGTCTTGTCCACTTGTAGCGACCTGAACATTTGGTGGAAGCAAGTTTCCGAGATCAAGTTTGGGTCCAATCTTGACAATGATCTTGTTATCAATCTCAGCCACGTAGAGATCAGCCTCAGCTGCTAGAATATTCACAGTGCTTGTAGGGTTAATTCCATTCCCCTTCCTTATTTCTACCAACTTCTTTATCGGCTCCTTTAGCCCCCATTCGATGTAGTGATCATAGAACTGCATGCACAAACAACACACACATATATATAGTTAACTACAATCTAAAAGTAAGGTGTTGAGATATATAGTCTCACATTGGTTGTATGTGCAACTAATGTGGAGTTTATAAGGCCTTGGGCACTCCCACTCTTTGAGCTAGCTTTTGGAGTGGTGCATCCCAAGGTTCTTTTCATGGTATCAAAGTCTCGTCGTCCCCCACTTTCTCTTGTGGACTCTCTTAGCACAGGTAGGTTGGGCCTGTTGCATTATCCACTCTTCAAGCTCAATGGGCTCTCGTGTGAGGGGGCGTGTTGAGATATATAGTCCCACATTGGTTGTATGTGCAACTAATGTGGCCTTTATAAGGCCTTGGATACTCCCACCATTTGAGCTAGCTTTTGGGGCGTTGCATCCCAATGTTATTTTCATAAAGAATTAACTGTTTAATGAAATGTTACATACAATTGTTGGGTGACCAGGATGTGTGAGAATGTAAACATAACCCAACATGACTTTATCATTAGGGAAAGGCCATGTTCTCTGAGACCAAGTGTCATGGTTATCCACAAATGTAACAGCATTTGAAGGCTTGGTTCCAATCATTCCAGGTGGTTTCCCATTAGCGTCTTTCATCCTCCAAAGTTCACCTTGAACAGCAGCACCAAGAACCATTTTGGTTGTGAAGTCAAAAGCAGTGACAGCACCACCAGCGGCATCAACCCAATTAACCAAGGTTGCACGGTGTGCATCTTGGTTAGCCAAGGGTCTTCCATCTTGACCCCTTGAGACATTCTGGTAAAGCTCACCAACTGCAAAATCAGGTGAGGTTTGTTCCATGTAGATTTTGGTGAACCTTGGAGCATACCCAACAACCATATCGAATCTCCATCCAGAGAATCCAACCTCTGTTTTCAACCAATTCATCCAATCTCATAGCTCTTTTTGTACCTTGGGATTGGTGTGGTCGATGTCAGGGGCACCCCACCAGTCATCTCCAGTGTCGGGGTTCCCTGCGCCATTGAATCGAACATCTGTGCTGCAAATGTAGGATACATCCCAATCAAGACGAGTGTCAGGGTACCACCTTCGAAGATGCTAAGTCCTCTGTTGTCTAGCCTCTCTGCTGTTCTGTGGTTTATGACTATGTCAGATATTGATTTCACTCCTCTCTCGCGGAATGCCGCAATTAGTGACTTCAATTCTCCTTATTACCGTACTTGGATGTGTCAAGATCATATAGCCTTTTGGGCAAGTAACCTTCAACGAATTCAAATGTCTAGTTATAAAAGAAATATATCATGGTCATATATAATATAAAATGGGAGGGTTATATTTATAAATTTTTTGTTTACAAACTCTTACAAATTACACTATGTTCTCTCCGGAGAACACTGTGTTATACTATATTCTCCGGTACATAGTGTAATTTACAAAAATTTATAAATAAAAAAATTTATAAACGGATCCTTTCCCGTATAAAACTACTAATGTGGTTCTCATAATTTCTTAAATTTTTTACTTAGAATTAATTTTCTATATTATATTGAAGTCTATATAGCCAAGTGATTACGAGTATAATTTTTATCTAATAATTTAAATTTTTGGATTAAATTAATTCTTCGAAAAAGAGTCGTACAAAAAAAAAATTCTACGGAAGTGTCAATTTTCAACTCTAATTATTTTTTTTGAGGTGAGTCGGCCTATTAAGTATTCCTATAAATTTCAACTTTTTAAATTAATTATAAGACTAATACCAAGTCGGATTTAATAACAGTTAAACCAAGGTTGTCAAAGAATTGCTTGTATAGTTAGGCCTGAAACATGGTGCTACGCGGAGAACGATTTCAACGTTTGACTAGGAAAACAGATAAATGGAACTATCTATCTAATCAGGTTCAGAGAATGTTCTAGCTAATAAGGGATGGCACTATATGGAAGTCTTCAAACATATATCCAAATAGTGGAAAATAGTAAAATGTAATAGCGGTTTTCAGCAGATGATTGCGGTAGGATAATATCATTTTGGGAATGGATTTAGAAGTCTGTAGTTAAGAAGAAAATTCTAAGAAACTGTTACAAGTTCCACATTGGTTGTATAGGAAGCTAATATGGGATTTATAAAGTCTTGGGCACTCCCACCCTTTGACCTAGCTTTTGGGGTGGTGATCTCAAGGTTCGTAACAATTGGTGCTCTCGTTGAGAGTTGAGGCCACGGAAAGGACTACCTATAGGCTGGATTAAGGTGTCTTTGGGCACTGAATACTGATAGGTGAGTGAAGCCGCCCCAAAGGGGGAAAGGGCTACCGTCGGGTCAGTGTCGATAGAGTGAAAGCCGCCGTGGACGTCGGTCCTTAAAGGGGTGACAATGTTACAAGTCCCACATTGGTTGTATAGGAAGCTAATGTGGGGTTTATAAAACCTTGGGCACTCCCACCCTTTGAGCTAACTTTTGGGGTGGTGACCTCAAGGTCCGTAACAGAAACTAAAATTCCAAAAGAGTGTCCAGACAATTGGCCTATGTCATTATTAGTTCTAGTGTTAAGTGCAGAGATGATGATGATTTAGTGTTTGAAAATTGTCAAAGGTAGGAAATCATGGGCCAAACGTAAGATCTTAGAAATTAATGACGGAGTCAACTGGTTCCCATGCTTCTCAAATGGTTCCAATTTACTATTCTAAGAATCGCACTGTACACCTATGGAAGAAAATAGGGGATTTGAGTTCAATTGAGGGAAACAAGTGCACACAGAATTATAGAGAAACAAAAGACGAAAGGAACATTGAAATAAATCTGTCGGCAGCCAACAATAGATTTTCCAGACGGAAGAGGGACCATATCCCATGTGCCATTGTGCTGAAGAGCACTCATTTCACCAATCGTATCTTGTCTTCATCCGGAATGTGAAAGTATTTCAACTGTAGTATTGAGAATAGATACAGAAGACAAAAAGGAAAGACATGCAAAATATGATGGAGAAAGACAATGGTAACTAATATTAACTGAATACCTGGCAGGAGGGCGGGTATCACGAGTACCTTTACGGAGAGCAATGGGAAGGTCACCAGCTGAAGGTGGGATCGTACCCGAGGGAGAAAATGTAGTCAAATGTGAGCCCACAGAAACATTTGGAGAAAAATGTTGTAACTCATTAGGAGAAGAGGTGACCGAAGGAGAATTAAACACACTGACTGGTAGAGGCTGAATGTATTCAAAGAAGTCCGCAGGGAAAGACGATGTAACAGAATCAGAGTATACAAGAGCAGTAGTAAAGCCAAAAAAGAGATTGATTCAAAGAAGGTACCATCTTCTGAAGCTTGGCAAGACTTGGATAACCCAAACGAGCATGGATAATAGGGGGAGTCCACAATAGAGCTAGTTGAAGAATAAGGGAAAATGTGATAGAGACCGTGAGACTCGCATCCTCCGGCAATCACCTTTCCTAAACTCCGATACTACAAAATGACATAAGTTTTTGTAAAGGAAACCACACAATCAAAGGATTTGGTCAAACGACTAATGGAAAGTAAGTTAAAAAGGGAATCAAGAACATAGAGAACATGATCCCGAGATAAAGTGGGGAAGAGAAGAACCGTGCTGATCCCACGGGATTGGACCATAGTCTCATTGGCCATAGTAATAGTAGGAAATGAACCAGTTGTACAAAGAGAAGTGAATAAAGACTTAAAACCATAAATGTGATCAGAAGCCCCAGAATCAAGAGTCCGAGGGCCTAGAGATTGTAATTGAGATATCCAAGCAAACGAATTAACGGGTGGAGCAATGGAGGTAGTATATCCAGATGCTTGCTTCTCAGACAACCAAGTCGCAAATTCATTAAGAAAAGATATAGGAGGTTGCGGTATAAAAGGCAACCCTGGATCAAGAGAAATAGAAGGAGCCTGAGCAATATGAGCAGTCGGAGGAGGCTGAGATGGCTTACCGAGGAGCTTCCAACAACAGTCAACAATATGATTGGTCTGATGACAATGAGTGCAAAGTAACCAACCCTTAGTAGGTTTATGTCCACGACCATTGGGACCAATCAGAGACTCAAAAACAAAAGAGATGGCAGTAGAACCCATAATCACCAAAAAAGAAAGACCAAGAAATCAGAAACATCAGATCACAAAACTAATCAGAATGAGGAGATCTGTGTGTCACCAATAACGAGGTCAAAACTCCAAAACAAGACCAGATCCATAACCATCTCGAATAAGGGAGAAAAACCCAACCAGTTGCCGCTGGAAAAGCTCATCCACACGCCGGCTAACTGAAAGGAGGCGCATCACTTCCACGCGCACGTGAGGGAGCATGCGTGATCGTATGGAGACAGGACTTGGACATAAAAGATCGCGTGGAGGAGACGATCAGAATGGTATGTGGTTTTCCTGGAAAACCCACCGAACCACAGTGGTTAAAGGTGTAGGAACGACGGTCAACGGGTTTCCGACGGTGGTTCTCAATGAGAGATGGTAGGCAATAGCGCTTAGACGACCTAAGAATAAATGAGATGTCCGGAAACTGACAATGAGACAGTATCAAGAATTTTTCTTGAAAAGACAATGGACAGGTGGTTCATCGAAGAAAAAAAACGAATTAAGGTTCCTCTCGTTAGGATCTAGATACCATGTAGAGAAACAAGAGACGAAAAGGAACATTGAAATAAATTCGTCGACAGCCAACAACAGTCCCAGATAGAAGAGGGGCTACATTAAGGGTTTTATATATATCTCTAACATGCTCCCTCATAAGAGAGCCCATTGGGCTTGGAATGTGGATGATGCGTCAGGCCAAACCTATATATGCTAAGAAATTCCACAAAGAAAATAGTGATGGGGCGAGGATCAAACCCGGGACACCGAGGCTCTGATATCATGTAAAGAACCAATTCAACCCAAAAGCTTAAGCGGTTGTGTTAAGCTATATTAATGATTATATATATATATATATATATATATATATATATATATATATATCACAAATAATTCTTCTTTTTTCTAATGACCTTTATTCAAATTTTTCAAGGTTTAAATAGATAATGCAAAATAACCTTAAAAATAACTACCCACTAATATTAGACAGACTACATTAATAGTTATGACCTATCCTATAGGAAAGTTAAAATTCAAATAACTACTCACTACTTAAACAACCTAACAAATCAGAAAATAATAAAAAAAAAACAAACTCATAACATTCCCTCCCCCTAAAAATTACTCTTGTTATCAAGAGTAAGATCAAGATCAAGCAATTGAATCATCTTCAATATCTATTTCCGCCTCTCTGTTATTGTTGATTGGAAAATATCCTCTAGCCACAACTCTTTCTTTCCTCTTCTCAAAGAATTTTAGAAGTAAACTTATCATTGGATATCTTATGTCTAAACCAAAAACTTGGGGTCTTGATCGAGGGGATTGTTTGATTGAGACACTTTTGTTTGGACGTCGGTCCCTCAAAGTCGACGCGGAAGTGTTCGCAAGTCGGAACGTTGAGCTCGGAGCTCGGCAATCAGAAGTCGGCCTGGGGTCACCAGGTCGACCTTACCAGCGAAAAAGAAGAAAAATGCAGAAGGAGAGAGATAAAGAGACACAATCAAATTTTTAACGTATAAAACCTTCTTCAATGTGAAGAAGTAAAATTCATAAGACACCAATCCAAAATATCTTTCACTATGTCAAAAGAAAGATTACAAAGAGACAATATTCCCAAGTCTTTACTAAAGATACAATCAAGCATCATCAACAATGATGATATTCTCAAGCTTCCATAAAGAGGTCTAACTCAAATTTCGCTCTAGAGGTATTCATATAGGTAACCTATTACAAATGAATTTAAGAGGTTTATATAAAGTGAGGGAACTCTTCACCTTCTTTCATAATCTTCTCACAATGGTGAGGAGGTTGAGGTGGTTGGGTTGTCTTACGCCCAAATAAGAGTGAATGTCAGCATTAATGGAGGAACACCACCCTTGAACTTTGACCGCATTCAAATTTTTAATAGCAATGGTAGTGTTAGGGGGTTGCTCGTTTGGTAGAGATAGAAAGAGAGAAGTGTTTGGGTGTGGAAGCATCAAGAATGAAATAAGAACAATGGAAATGGGAGAGTTTGGTGGTTGGTACTAGAGCATCTAACTGATTGGAGAGCTTGGTGAATATCTCCTTCAATTGATTGGAGAGTGCATGAACTGCATCTTCTAGTTTTTCCAAATGTTTTTCCATGCTTGGTGCCTAGCTTTGATACCAAGTTATTACGTACACCTATTTTAAAAGAAAATAGGGGATTTGAGTTAAACCGAGGGAACTCTGCCTCAAGTACATAAACAAGTGCACACAAATAATTCTTCTCTTTTTAGATAATCTTTATTCAGATACTTCAAAATTTAAATAGATAATGCTAGACAACCTTAAAAATAACTACCCACTAACACTAGGCTCCACTAATAGCTATGACCTATCCTTTAGAAATGGTAAAATTTAAATAACTACCCATTACTTAAACAATCCAACAAATCAGAAAATAATAAAAATAACAAACCTGTAAGTCTCATTCCCACCATAATTCCGGACTCGTTCCACATTCAAGATTAGTCTCATGACCGGTTCAGAGAACCGAACCTTGTGAAAATAGACGGGAAACATATTTGCTTCAAAAAAAAATATTTAGGATTGGTATAAAAAACGATGCTCATTCTTTTAGGCCACTGGAACAGGTAGCATTAAATGCCAAATTTGGATTAGTAACATCATAACGTAACGATGGAATAAAATGTAAAAATAATTAGAGTTTTATACTTCCCGTGTATTATGAAAAGAGAAATTTTGTTTACTATTCTATTCTCGTGCTGACATGAATCTCAGACATGACTTTTTTTAATATATAGGTCTAATATGATTTTTGTCTTTATGACATAAGAAGGTTCATTTCATATAATATGAGAAATATATAAATCCTTTTAATTTGTTTCTGCGTCACTCTCTTTTATAACAATATAATTACGATATTACACAATAAGAAATAACATAAATTTAACATAAATTTTACTTTATGCCGACAATTTTATGTAAAAGGTAGCCATGTTTTCTTAAATGTTTTTTTTAATTGTAGTTTTCTTAAATTTATTAAGTTTGGTTTACATAGTAAAAGAAGTGTTATTATGGATAATTTTCAGATTAAGAACATTTAAAATGGGCCGACCCAAAAGGTACTTTTACTCTAAAATCAATTCAAATAGAATTTTTAAAATAAAGAAAAAGGAAGGAGAAAAAATATTCAAAATCATAAAAGAATATACTTAATTGATTTAAAAGATTTAAACTTGAAATTTAAAAATAAATAAATAATAATGACACGTTCTATTCTTTTAAAAAGAATAGAACAAAATATTCAATCACTCCCATGAAAGAAAATAATCTCTAATTATAAATATTGGGCAAATAGGAAATATTATACGGGCTTTGTTAATCTTTTACAATAGCAGAAAAACTCTCTCATGCTACAGAGACAAAATCATACGTGAGAGCATCCACTTATTAAAAAATAATGGAAATTGATGCATGTGTAAGAGAAAAAAATACTCTCCTACAATATAAGAGTATATTTTCTCATATCATATTCCTGAAACGAGAAATTATCTTATACGAAAGACATGATGGTATATGATAAACATCAAATATTCTTTATTGAAAAAGTATTTATCTTTTTAAATGATATAACTTATGTCGTTTCACTCTCATAAAGAGTTACAACCCACATCTTTATCTTTTCTTGTCCACTCTCTCTCATATTCTATCTCACTTAAAATGATATAACTTTATATCTTCCAAATGACACACACTTTTCCCATTCTTTATTGGTATCATTCTAGTCACTCCCACACGGCATAGTCTTGGCCAGAGGCAGCAACATGGAAATTTGAGGGAATAAGATTTCCAAGGTCCATCTTGGGCCCTATCTTCATTATGATCTTGTTGTCTATCTCTGCAACATAAAGGTCAGCATCAGCTGCTAGAATGTTCACAGTGCTTTTCATATTGATCCCATTCCTCACCCTAATAGCAGTCAATTTTGCTATCTCCTCCTTCAGGCCCCAATCAAAGAAGTGATCATAGAACTGCATAACAAGAGAGAATAAAGAACCTCCAAACAAGCAAACCATAATTTTCTATTCAAACATAAACATCTTCTGAATTAAAAATCTTCAAATTGAATTAAAAAAGAAAAAAGAGAGACTGATTCGAACCCGCGACCTGACACACCACGGCAAGCAAGCTTACCGCTGAGACAAACCGGCCTTCTGAATTAAAAAAAAAAACATAGAAAGTTAAAAGGTTTGAGGAAGTACTATTGTTGGGGTCCCAGGATGTGTTAGAATATAAGCATATCCTTGCATGACTTTATCAGATGGGAATGGCCAAAGTTGCTGAGTGGAACCAGTGTCATGGTTGTCAATAAATGTTACAGCATTTTCTGGTTTTACACCAATCATCCCAGGTGGCTTACCATTTGAATCCTTCAACCTCCACAGTTCCCCTTGAACAGAAGCTTGAAGAATCCCTTTGGTGGTGAAATCAAAGGCAGTGACAGCACCACCTGCAGATTGAACCCAATTAACTAGTTCACCACGATGAGCATCTTGGTTATAGTTAGGCTTGTTATCTTGGCCATAAGAAAGAGAACCCCAATTCTCTCCAACTGCAAAATCTGGTGAAGTTTGTTCCATATAAATTTTGGTAATGCTAGGGGCATAACCCTTAACAAAATCAAAACGCCACCCATCAAAACCAATCTCAGTCTTGAGCCAATTCATCCAATCAGACAACTCTCTCTGAACCTGTGGATTGAGATGGTCAATGTCAGGTGCACCTTTGAAGTCATCTCCACTATCAAGGTTTCCAGTGCCATCAGAATAAGCAGTGTCATCTCTGCAAATAAAAGATGGACCCCAATCAAGACGTGAATCTGCAGTTCCACCTTCAAAGATGCAATAAATCCCTCTCCCATCCTTCCTCTCAGCAGTTCTATGGTTGATGACTATGTCAGCTAGGCATTTGATTCCTTTATCATGGAAAGCCGCAATCAGGGACTTCAGTTCATCCTTGGAACCATACTTTGATGCATCAAGATCATATAACCTTCCTGGAAGATACCCTGGATTCAAAGGGACACAACACAAACACTCAATTTTACACTTGAAAACCATATTTTATTGGATTTGGATACACTCGTATGAAAATTCAGATGACCATGTCATGTAGGAAATCATAATCATAAAAAGGTGGATCAATGGTAATAAGGAGGAGAGAGAAAAGATGTTAAAATAGATAATTACGAAATCATAACAGTTAATTTACTTTTGTATGGCTATGATCTTCCCACATGACCATATCATATTTTTTTCCACATGGAAGGATCCATTTCCTATTTTATTATAGGGAAAATAGACTCTCCATTAGAGAAAAAATTCCTTCATGGGCACACAAATTAAAGGATAGAGAAAAAATATAAAGTGAGTCCCATTTTTTATTTGTTTGGATAGGAGAAAAATAAAGATTAATCCATTATATGGTCATATTTTTGCTAGAAAATTGATCATATATCAGGAAATTCAATGACACATTATCATGATCCATTAATAGGTACAATTACAAAGATGAACCTTGAGAAGCAACTGATTGAGAGGGAGGAGGGAGCCAAACATGGGTAATTCCGGCATTTGCTAGGTCAGGAATGGAGTTCTTCAGCGAGTTGTACCATCCTCCTTTGCCACTTGATTCCCAGTTGAAACCCTGTGACAATATTTACCATGTTCATGCAGAGTTAATTAGAAATGTGTGTTTTAATAAGGTTGTTTGTTAAGTGTGTGCATTTGTGTTGATCAAAGTTAAAGACAAAGGGATGTGAAACCTGAAACAGCAAGGAAGGGGAAGCGAAAAGGGGAAAGAGTGAAAGACAGAGGGAAAAAATGATGAGCCAAAGGAGGGAATCCATAGTTTCTGTTCTGCGGTACAAAGAGTTCTTTTTTGGTTGTGCCTTATATAGAGGCAGCGTTACCTGATTTGCGTTTCAAAAGAAATCTGATTGCGTGTTAAAGAAGTAAAATTAAAACTTCAGAGTGAATGTGAAATAGAAAATTCGGGGTTTATTAGAGATATGATCCAACGTGTGGGGGCTTCATAAATTGTAGTATATAGGGAGAAATATTCTGAGAAAAAAAAAATGATGTGATCGATTGGAGAATTGGAAAATCTTTCGTGGAAGACCAAGACTTGTTAATATCGGAGTAGTGGGAACCAAGTGAAGAGTCAAAGGTACACAATTTTAGTGGTGTTTGAACCAAAGACGTCAACTTTTTTTTTTTTTTTTTTTTTTGTAAAAAGTGTATGTCATCTTAAATGATGTAAACTTATATCATTTTAAGAGAGAGAAAGATAGATAAATGAGGAGAAAGAGTTCACAAAAAAAAATTGTGGACCTCACCTCTCATGAGAGTAAAATGACATAAGCTGTGACATTTAAAAAGATAAACATTTTTTCCTTCTTTTTTACATGGGTTTTATAAGAGTTATGTCATAGGAAAAGTGATTGTGTTATGTTATAGAGATTCGTTTTGCGTGCCAGAGTTTTTTTTTCTGCGGGCCCCATAAAATGTTATGTGTGTAGGAAATTTTTTATGGTCATGTTAAATTATAGATGATAAACCCTTTTTATATATATAAAAAAAAAAATGGTAGTGTTATCCAAATCCTAACCAATTTTAATCGCTTAAACATCAACTTTTAGCTTTTACGCTAGTCATTCCTTTACTGCTCCATGTAAAGAAAGCAAGTTTGTGTTTATTTTGCAGTTTGCAGCGGATTCTTTACGCCTTGGGGTGTCTTAATTTTCAAAGAATTGCGTGTGGTTTATTTAGAATAATGAGACTTTAGAGCTCGTCACTACGCGGAGAACAACTTCCAAGCTTGACTAGTAAACTGATAGTCTTCTCCAATTAGTTTTGCGAAGAATGTTACCGTTTATTAGGGGCTACCACTAAATGCAAATCTTCAAAGATTGACTAACCAAGGACCAAGCCAATAAAAACCAGATTCGAGACATTAAAGAAAGCAAGTTTGGTATTATGACATGATTTATTATATATTTGTTAATTATTATAATTTTGTTACACAAATCATTCTTTAGAATTTAGATCATGAGTCTAATATGAAAATAATACTTCAATATTTAATTGTGAAAATGGAAAGAATAAAGGAGAAACAACGATAACTGATAACATACGAACATAATACATGGCATTAGTATTTTGTTGCCTTTTCTCTTTTTGATATGAATTGACTCTGATTAGCTTTTGTAGGCTCAAAGAGTTTAACAAGAGAGAGAATTCAATGCAGTAAGAGTAGGCAATAGGCAGTATAATTAATCATTTTGGCCTATAGAGGTAACATAGTAGTATGAATAGAAAATAAAAATGACCAATAAAAAAAGAAGAAAATGAAATGAGTTAATAAATGAAGGGTTTTATAATTCTCATTTAATAGGAAAATGACAATAAGTCCTACACATAATTTTTTTAATAAACGAATTGATAATAAAATGAAATATAAAACCCATAAATGAATTGATAATAAAATGAAGGTGATTACTTCTCTTAGTAGGAGAGAATTTCTCTCATGTTGAAAGACAAATAAATTGAAGCCTATCAATTTTAAAATAAAAGACATATTTTTTGATATAAATACAGGGTTTTATGTTTAAAGACAAATAAATTGAAGCCATATTTTTTTCTTTTTCTTTTTTTTTTAAAAAAAAATGTTGTGTGACATATTTTTTGATATAAATACAACATGAGAATATGAATTTTCCTAAAATAAAATGATACGGATAGTATGAGAAGAACAAGTTTGGGAACCACCAGAGCCAGGTAAAATATATACCAAATCGAAATCTTCCGAGATTGATAAGTACTCCTTTTTACAGTGATAACAAGGCTCGAGTGTTTATATTGTCCTCAGGACTCTTCTATTGCAATTCACAGTATTAATTAAATTATTTGTCAAACTTTGGCTCTAAATGGCCAACCCAAACTTTTCAAGGTTCAATACCTTAGCCCTTAAAAAGCAAACAAAGTGAATTTTGGATCTCTGGTGTTCATGTAATCATGTCCAATACAAAAAACAAGGATTTCACATCTATTTTTTCGAGTACCTTAGCCCTGGGAACGGATGCCAAATGGATTTTGAATCTCTAATAGCCGCATAAAACCTTATTCCATGAGTCGTCAAAAAGTAGAGCGCTAACTGCAAGATTAGCTCAGTTCATGCTCAGCACTAGTGGTTGCTTAGGAATTTTCGCTTCTTCAAAACATTTTCTCGTTCATTGATTCCAAATGGAACCAGAAACGACGTTTCAAACAATAAATTTAGATTTCAATCAACAGATGAGGATTTCAGTATATATAACGAAACAATGATTTCAAATTCAACTGATGAATAGGCTTCTCCCCCTCCACCAAGTTTAATAAAAGAATATCATCAATGTGGCTCATTTAGTGCCACCATACACTCAAAACAAGTTAATTTTTCAAATAGTCCTAATAATATGTTTCAGCTGTGAAATTGCATCATGGGTCCAATGGGGAAATGACTATTTATAGACTTCATTTGGAAAATGGCAATGAGTAATGCTAGTTAACATTTATCAACAGCTAGGATCACAATAGATTAAAACTGAGTAGATGTTGACTCTAGAATTTATCTTTTTAAAATATAACTGGAATCAATTGTACACAAATAGGGACACTAATGCAGTTCTGACCAGTGATTGAGTAAGAAACGCTACTGTGGCAAAGCTGAATCCCATATTCAGCGCCGAGGCACATAAAAAAAGTTAACAATTGGGGATAAAACATGAATACTAGCATTCACAATTGTGGGGTTTAAATGATAGGCTCAGCGATGCATTCATTCAAGTATTAATGACAAAAAGAATAGAAAGGTAACTCTTATCAACGCATGATGAATTAGTTCCCAACTTGAAACATCCAACTACAGTAGAATAAAAGCCTTTGGTAGATTTGCAGAACATTATCTAAATATCCTTTTAGAGTTCAGAATTATATTAAACTCACGAACCCCCTACAACCTCAGTAATAATAATCCATATATTTACTACAGATATAGTCCTCAGGTTTTGATGTTATCTATTTATTTTGTTTGATTGCTTCCAAACGATAATTCAAGCAACCTGGTCCAAGTACTCACATACGACATCTCTGCTCACATCTTGGAAGGTTTGGGGAAGATATCTGGAGTGAATTTCTGAGCTGCACTCAAACTTCCCTTAATCTTCATCGCACCCCTGAATCCATACACCACCGCAACAGATACAAACACATGAATGCACAATAAACAAAGAAGAAAATAAAGGGAAAATAATAAAAAACATTACAAAGAGTGAACCTCATGAAAGCAATCTGCGGGTTCATCTTCCCTAAGGCAATCTTAACAAAGTCCTCATCCTTAAATGAAAAAGATGCATCAGGCTTTCCTCCTTCATATGGCCCTAAATATATGAAACACCCAAATAATCATACTTGACAGCATTGTAGATTAAAACAATACAATTAACCAAATTAAGTAGAATTGTAGAAATAAGTGTTAAGATATATAGTCTCACATTGGTTTGATGAACAACTAATGTGGAGTTTATAAGGCCTTGGGCACTCCCACTCTTTGAGCTAGCTTTTGGGTGGTGTATCGCAAGGTTCTTTACAGGCTATCATAGCCTCGCCGTCCATTTCTTAGCACAGGTAGTCTGAGCCTGTTGCATTATCCACTCTTCAAGCCCAATGGGCTCTCGTGTTGAGATATATAATCTCACATTGGTTAGATGAAGAACTAATGTGGTCTTTAGAAAGACTTGGTACTCCCACCCTTTGAGCTAGCTTTTGGTCTGGTTATTTACAATAAGACTGTTCCAACATCTAATTCTTAGCAAAATCTTAAGGAACATTTTGAATGCCTAATCTATCTCTATTACACAGAATTCATACGAATGCCAGAAAAGTTGAAAAGGGAAAAGAACAACAAAGCTAGCTAACCTTTGGTGACCTCTCCTTTCTTGAGATCAACAGTATAGACAACCTCGTCGAACCCAATTTTCTAGAAATTCATGTCATGTAGTTAGGATTAGGTTAAATGAAAAGCGAAGAAAAAGAATAATAATTAATAAAGACAAAAAGAAGAAGAACGGGGACCTTAGGTGCAATATGCATCTGGTAGACGAGTCCAATCTTTTTGATAAGATCTTTGCCTGCGTCGGTGGCTAGATGCTGCTTCATCTGCTCCATCATGGCGTCTGATTTTAGGTTCGATGAATCAGCCATCGATTCTGCGTCGCACTAATCGAACAAAACGTACAAGTTTGGTTCTCTACTTATTCACCGAGTCGAGGTCGCTGGAGTGGGACAACCATTTTTATAAGATTTGGTTGGAGTTAGGAAGATGTCATTTATTTTATTTTTTTCTTAAATTTAACCGATCATAATAATTAAAAAAAAAAAACTATATCTAAAATTATTATCATATTATTATTAAATAAAAATAAGTGAGGAACTAAATATGCAGGAGTGATTAATAAAACCCGATATAGTTGGTAGTAGATGAATCTCTTAATTTGGTATATAGACGGGATTCGCTTCGGTTATCTCAGATTAATCTTCTGTTATGAATAGGAAAATTTCTCGGGAAAAAAAAAGTATATATATGGATTAAGAACGGCATATGATCGGATAAGGGCCATAAGGCCCATCTCCATTACACACATTTCAATGTGGATCCGATACCCACGCCCCATCTCATAAGCTTCCTAATACATGGATTATATGGGTTCTCCATAACCTCCTTTTAGGTGGTGTTTGTTTTTATTTCAAGACTTTCCTATGCATTTAAGATTGGCAAATTTGGTAAGCCCATGTTTGGTAGACTCATTTTGAAGTTTTCCCGGGGCCCACATATGTATAGGATTTGAGAATTACATGCAAAAATTACTATTTAAAAAGATAATTTAGAGATGGTATTTTAGTTACCCAGTTAAATGGGCAAAGTAAGGGACCAATGATGCAGACTAAAATACCCTCATCAATTTGAAAAAGAGATGGTATTTTAGTATATTTAACCCATTATCGCATCAATATTTTACCTTTAACCAAACATACACTCAGAAAATTTAATCCAATTTTCTCAGTAATATTTTAGTGTATCAAACAACTTTTTTCAAACTTTTCTACTAGAATCACTTTCCAACAATATTCCTATCAATTCTATTTCCCTAGTGAATTTTTTTTTCCTCCCAAACCAAACACCCAATGGAAGTTCAGCTTTTAGAATTTCTTTGTTAACTTCAACGGAACCTCCTTGAATAAAAATTAAAGTTTTTTTTGTTCAAATGGTTCATGTTAAACTTCGTTTAACCAAGATCTTGAGATCAAGAAATTTTTTTTGAAAGAGCTAGTCCCACCATGATGTATGAATATTTTCAACTCAAATAGAACATTTGTGATTTATTAAAAAAAAATCACCTTGTAATTAGAGTTTTTTTTTTTCAAAGACCACCTTATAGTTTTAATCCAAACAATTAACCCCCATACTATTAAATCACAACTATTAATTATATTTCAAAAATTTACTACAAAAACACCCTTCTTATCAAATTTGCTAATCCACATTTCTCCATTTACGTGAGCATTCTTGCATTCTCTAGTGGCTTTGGATTTTTAAGTTACAATGTTGTTTTTCTATCTCGGAAATGGATTTTGTTTGATTATCACATTGAGCTTTTCCCATACTTGCAAATACTATTGGGTTTGTGGATGTCTTTGCTTCCCTCTCAGTGCTTGGTTTTAATGGATCTATTCTTTATTTAATTTTATCTAACTAAGATTGGTTTCGTAACACCTTGGAGATATCGATTTCTTGTGTAGATGAATGCCCTCTATAATAATAATAATAAAATGTTTAACATCACTGCTCTTGCGTATAATTTGCATAAATATGCACGGATGCTCATTTCGTATGAAATTTCAATTTGGGTTTGTGTCTAAGTCTGTTATATAGAAAGAAAGGATAAATATTCTAGTGACCGGATGTGAAGCAGCCCAAATTGAAACCAACTTGATAAAAATAACAAATGAAGGGGTTGATAAGGAAAATGGTATTTTTTTATTAAATATATTTATTTGTTGTCATTCAATAGTACAACACAATGTTATTAAAACAGGTCCGATCATTGACCCAGTCGAGATACTGGATTACTGGTTCAACTAGTGGGTCACTGGTTCAACTGCATGACCCGATAATTACATATAATTTTATAATTTATATTAAAAAATATAAACATACTCAAATATTTAAAAAATGATAAAAATTTCAAATATTTTAATATACAAAATAATAAATCACATATTATTATCCAATAAAGGATCAAACAAAAAAATAATGATCGTGATACGAGGCTTTAAGTTCAGAAAATGACATCTCTAGACTCTAACTATAAATCAAATCAATATTTTCTGGATAGTGCATAATTGAGATAATATTAGTGTTGTAAGTACATAACTTATGTAAGTTAATAAGCAAAGAAATATTCAAAAATGTAAATTATGATTTATTTTTGGAAAAAATAAATAATTTGAATATTTTTTTGGGACCGGGCCGGGTCATCGGTTAACCGACCAGGTCACCGATTTTCTTGAAAACTGACCGGGTTGGATCGGGTCACACCGATTCTGATGCATGGCCGGTCCGTTGCTTCAACCGGACCGGTTATATGACCAGTTTACCGGTTCCCGGGTCGTCCCGGCCAGGTTAGTCTAGTTTTAATAACACTGGTACAAGGAGACAATTTGTTTGGATTAAAAGTATAGGGTGGTGTTTTAAAAAAGTCAGGTGGTTTTAGAGATATTTTTTTTGGAAAGTGTGTAACATTTTAAATGATATAAAGTTGTGTCATTTTAAGTGAGAGAAAGAGATAAATCACGGGAGAGAGTGGAGGAAAAAAGTTTTTAAAATGTGAGTCTCACCTCTTTTTTATGTTTTTTTGATAATAGAGTCTTACCTCTTTGTGCGAGTGAAATGATGTAAGTATATCATTTAAAATGACACTCCTTTTTTCCATTGTTTTTTTTTTTTTTTTTTTTCTTAAAACGGAAGAGACAAGCAGACCTAGAGATCGAACTTTGTCACTCCGGTTTCATTTAATTGAAGGTTGGCCCAAGTTAGGTTCTAGGATTATGTTTATTGGGCTTTAAGAATTTGGGCTTAAACGCATTATTAATGGTCAAGCCAGCCTAAGACCAGTGGAGTCCAAATCAGTCTTAAGTTAAACCCATATGAAGAGTCTTATCAACCCTTATTTAAAATGGAAAAGAATATGTAAATGTCTCCAAGATATTTTAGTCTCCATTTTTCTATTAATTCAGACTAAAATATCTCATCTTCGTCCCCTGTCTTATGTAGATATGTATCTTCTCTGTATCTTTGAAAGATATGCGCTTATGCTCCATTTGTATTCAAAATAATTGCAAATCATTAGTCCTGATGCTTTATGTCCTGTCCAATTTAAAAAGAAAATAAATTGATGAAGACGGTGCTTCTTTTTCATTTCTACAACGATGGAATTTTATTGGAATAAAATAACCCGGTTCTGTCCATCTTTATAATTAAAAAACCAATAATTAAATAAGAGATAAAATATTATTTTAAAAAATTATTGAGATGTTATTTTTTTAATTGCAGACAATTGATTTGAATTCGGTGTTATTAGGGACAGAAATACATTAGATCATATTGGATTTTGTTTAAATAAGTTCAAGAATGTCTCATAAAATGTCAATCAAGACATAACTTGTTACTTACTAATTATGGGAAATATTACTCTTATGTCAGATAAGAGAATTCTTCTCTAGTGTGGAGCTCACTCTCTATTTTTTTTCTCTCCTTTATTCTCTAAATTGTGAGTGCATGAGAGAAGAATTCTCTCATGTCTCATAAGAATAATATTCCCCATTAATTATAGTCTATTTTTTAGAGTGCGGTTTGGTATTTTTTGTAAAAATATTGTATGGTAACTCTTTCAGTCCACTGTGTTCCCAGAAAGGGAATAAGATCACTGTATGTATATGGTGATCAGCACAGGAGCACAGGTACAGACCAAGCTAATCAACCAAATCACAAGTAGTAAGTAAGGCAAGGATTGGTGTGTGAAGTGTATAATTGCTATATGAAAGGGGCAGAGTAACGATACCTTAGAGATCCTTCTTGGTGGTCCAAGAGGGGGTATTTACAGGAGAGGGTTGAGACCTCCTCCTGCGGGTAGGTGTGGAGGGTCAACTCTTCTTGGGGATTGTGGGATCTTCTGCTTGGGCGATCGCCACAGGGGCGACTTCTGTCAGCGTGGAGGGCGCTGCTATCTTCACCCTGCAAGAGGATATATTCTATTTAAGGGTTTGGAGGATCCTCTTGCAGGTGTCTGATCCCTAAGCAAGACATTAAAGTATCTTATTTTGGAAACCCTCCTGTCGGGAGTCTGGAGATGGGGAAGTCCGTGATTTGCCACCTCTTAGGACTGACGTGGGTGTTCCTAAGCTTATTGGGCTTGTGTTGTTGGGCTTGGTGGACATGGATCTCCCGGAACAGATATAAAACATATGTCTTTAACTCAAAAACATATTTAAGTGTCTACCCTATATTACATGAAAACCTTTAAATAAGTCGAAAATTTTAAACTTCATAATTTAACCTAATCCTCGGAACATCCCAGCGCTTCAAGAAAATAGGCAGAAGAACCTCTTCCAACGTATCTGGATTTTATCTGGAAATAAACCCCACTTTGGGTTTACATCCAAAATATCTATCATAACAAAAGACACATGAGAAACTTGAACTCTTCGTACCTATTCAAATGATCACATCCGTACGGTGACTGATGAGTATGAAATAGAAGAGGAGACAAAGTTTCATCTTCAGAATACCAAAGGCTAAGCATGATAACCGACGGGGATCAATATTCAATGACAAGGCCAGGTTCAGTGGTCCTCATAACAAAAATTAGAAGAGGAGTGTGGTCCTAATTTATAAAATATCAAAACATTGCCAGAAGAGACAGTATCAGTGGTTTAAGGCTACTAGTGGGGTCCCCGTAACAAGAATAGTCTACCAATACATATATGTGTTAGGGTGCTTGAACTTAGCTTAGAAATTACCCCCACAAGAAGCATCACAAATACGTGGCTTTCTTGCAGCCTCTACCACATGCAAGTTATGTTACAAGTTGGTTACTTTGTCTTATAGTCAAAACACATACAAAGTGTCATTGATACTTCCTTTTCTTTCACAAAACAATGCTACATTATGAAATTTAAACAGGGTGCCAATTTGCTGCACAATTGGTTTCAATTTTAATTTTAATTACACACACAACTAGATGTAACACAGATAGAGGAAGAGAACAAAAGGCCTTGACTCAAAATAATTATCAAAACTCATGCTTTAAGAGATTAAGAAAAAAACCACCATCCCCATTTGAGGCTTTTCCCTTCTTACCTTCAGGACGCCTAAGGGGAGAGGATTGAGGATAGAGGGGGCAAAAATTTAAGTGCCCACCATAGAAAATAAAAATAAAAATACAGAGTACAAATGGAAAAGATAAAGAAAAAGATTTGTGACTTTGGAAAGTGGATTGCTTCTCAGCTATGATATCATGCGTTTCTTCCCATGCTGCTTTTTCTAGCTGGTAGATTCTCTCCAATATCTGGCTGGAAGTCCATTCAAAGGCAATGGGAATGGGCCATATTGAATCCCACACTGCGATCCCACCACTTCCCACCTATACACACCAACATCAAGCCCTTGAGTAATAACGCATGACATGTGCACTAGCACCATCATTACGATATGAGTAATATGAGACAATCTTAATCATTCATTTAGATATAAATCAACCCAAATGAATAATGATTTTATAATTCTCGTATTGAATGAAAATTAAAACTTTATATTATAGAGATAAAAAACATGTGAGATCTATATTGTCAAAGAATTTTGGGATATACCACTCTAACGTCTTTCTCAATTCTCAGTTCTCCCTCGTCTCTCTCTATCTTCTATTACACAAAGTCAACGTTTTTCTTCTGTTACACAAAGCCATGGCAGACACGCACCTTCTTTCTCACTGTAATATCCCACATCGGTTGGAAAGGAGAACAAAGCATGCCATATATATGGGTGTGGAAACCTTTCCTAGTGGAGGCCTTTTGGGGTAACCCCAGAACGTAAAACCGTGAGTCCCGGAAGGGGGGCAAAGCGGACAATATCTGCTACAGGGTTTGGGGCTGTTACAAATTGGTATCAGAGCCTGGTCCTGGACCGGTGTGTACAGCGGGGACGCTGTATTCCCAGTGGGGGAGGATGTAATATCCCACATCGGTTGGAAAGGAGAACAAAGCATGCCATATATATGGGTGTGGAAACCTTTCCTAGTGGAGGCCTTCTGGGGGTAACCCCAGAACGTAAAACCGTGACCGGACAATATCTGCTACAGGGTTTGGGGCTGTTACACTCACTCTTATGCATTTCCCAAAACCCATTTATCCTTGAGCTAGCTCAAAGGGTGAGATACACCACCCCAAAAGCTAGCTCAAAGGGTGGGAGTGCTCAAGTCCTTATAAAGGTGAGATTATATATCTCAACATATATGTTAAAAAAATTATCTGCAGAACTCATGTGAGCATGAGATCGGATGATGTGTTGGAAAATTTCAATTCCCATGTTGAATGAGAATTATAAAATCCATAAAAAAATATATTAAAATAAAATCAAGGATGAGAAAAGGATAATAAGTTATTTGTATATGTACTGCTGAGTTATTTCACGTGACCTCATGTCGCGTCGGATGATTCTAGCTAGGCTCACCCTGAGATTCACATTTTTTTTAACTTTCTCTTAAGTAATAGATATGCTTTTACGTTGTCTCCTTGTTACTTCATACTTAATCATTATATTTCTTTAAACCACTCAGTTAATCTTATACTATAGATGCTTTTAAGCTGTCTCCTAGGTGTTAATAAATAATCCATCGATTGCACTCTCTTTTTTTTTTCTAATTTTTTTCTTTTCTATTAATTAATTTGATGTACCTGAAATTGGTGACCAAATGATGGATCATAATTAAAGTCTCCAGCTTAGCAAGCTCATTGCCGGGGCAGGCATGTACTCCACTACCAAATGGCATGAAAGTATTGGGTTTTGGTGCTACCTATAAGAAAAAAACAACAAAAAATAAATAACTATTCGTCTGTTTAACAATCATAACATGCCTTTTTCCGTACACACTAGTAAGATTCATTTGAGAGGGAATTAGTCTTATCCATGCATTATCATTACATTTATTTTTTTTTTCACCTATAGAGAGTGTTCACTCCTGCATACCTCAAATCTTGAAGGGTTGAATTTCTGAGGGTCTGGAAAAAATTCTGGATTGTGATGAATATTTCTGAACAGAGGCATTGCTTTCCAGCCTTTTGGTATCAGGAACCCTGTTTCAAATTGTTATGTGAGTCATTTATTTTGATGTGATCATATTTTAAAAGTTAAAACGAATGTTTTCACTTGGGACATTTGCAATTAGTAGTTTTTTTAGCACCAGAGTCAAAATACTTGTCACATTGCATGGTGCATTTTTTGACCCGAGAAAAGTCCTATATAGTAGTCTTGCAAATGTAGGTAGAGTTTGGAGGTTCTGTTCTATTTTTCTTGGTTCCATCCTTTTAGTGAAATCAAAACTTATGTCTTTGTCTGTTTTTTAAACACACCCAACATTAAATAAAAAAACGGTCGATCCAGTTCAAATACCCACTTCGTGAGTGTCTGGAGAAGGGAATACTATAGGCATTCTTTCCCCTACTTTTTGTGTGATTCGAACCCGTTGACACACCATGGCAAACAAGCTTACCGCTGAGCCAAGCCGCCCTTCACCCAACATTAAATAGAACAAAGTAAATATTCCTCTTACCCTTGTACTCTACATCAGCTACTGCTTCTCTGAAAGGGAATGATATAATGCTTGCCATTCTCAAGCTCTCTAACACAACCTGAGCAAGTCCACAGTTACCAATTATTAGATTAACCACTTGCAAAAAATTCACATCTGAGACATGCTTAACCACAAGAATCAGCAGAAACTTCTTGCATTTGTTCATTTGCTTTTTATTTTATTGCACCAAGTTGCTAATTAGAGATCTGTGACATTGAATCACTTGCGTACCTTGTAGGTTATTGGCATGTTTCTAGTCTGACTCCAACTCAGTGACAGGTTACCTTCATTTGACTTATGAATTGCCTTTTGCTCCACCTGCAAAGCCAGCATAACTATAGTGTTAATGAAATAAATATCTTAACACAACTTTTTGCAAAAGAGAAGATAAGCTCAAGTTTAAAGTTCCTTTATCTCTATTGATCATACCTTTACAGACTCTAGAAGTTTCGGTTCATCGTGGAGGTACTTTACCATCCATGTCATGACACTAGCTGTGGTGTCCTGAGCAGCAAAAAGCACCCCAATAATGTTATCTGCTATTTGGTCATCAGTTAAGACTTCTCCTTCCTCACCTTTCCAATTCAGTAGGCAGCTCAAGAGATCTGATCTTTCAAGCAATTTCTTCTCCTTCCGCTCACAAATTATTTCCCTTAAAATCATGCCAAGTCTCTTTCTTGCCTGTATAAAATAGATACATGTATTAGTAAGGAAACCTCGACATCACATCTTGTAAAGAATCAATTCAACCCAAAAGCTTAAGCTGTATTAATGATTTTATAATCTCAACACGCCCCCTCACACGAGAGTCCACTGGACTTGAAGAATGGACAATACACAGGCTCACCTATCTGTGCGAACAAAGAAATTTC
Source organism: Gastrolobium villosum (assembly GCA_032173675.1). NCBI lineage: Eukaryota > Viridiplantae > Streptophyta > Magnoliopsida > Fabales > Fabaceae > Gastrolobium > Gastrolobium villosum. The sequence continues at coordinate 33,667 of JAVKPL010009379.1, forward strand.
ATTTGAAAGAAAGTGGGGGGCGACGAGGATCAAACCCGGGACATGAGGTTCTGATACCATGTAAAGAACCAATTCAACCCAAAAGCTTAAGCTGTTGGATGAGGTTGCATTAATGATTTTATATATCTCAACACACGTCTTGATTCAAAAATTTAAAATATTGAATTTCACTTATATAGTTCTCACATAACTAATAATGTCAACTTTATCACCTATACTTAAATTTCCAACAATTTATGCAGATTTGTTTAACTGAAAAATAGAAGAGGAACAATCAAAAGAATGCATCAAGACATGAATTTGCGAAATATTACTTACAGACAGTGCATTTTTGTATTGGGTTCCTGGGATGCGAGTTGGAAAGGAATTGTAGCCTGTGTCAACAATCCAGTAGTTCTTCTTTAGCTCCTCCCTCAACCGAGGCTCTAGATTTCCAAAAACTGCGAGGATACCAACTTCGAAAGAAAACTGCAACAAAATTCAAGCGTGGACCACTTAATTATTGACCTTCAGTATACATTACACCACGCACTTATATATAAACATTTATATAAATATAAACAAATGCCAGAAAATGCGAAACTCCTTAATAAAGGGCGGAAGGGCCGACCCAGTTCAAATACCCACTTCGTGAGTGTCTGTAGAAGGGAATACTCTAGGCAGTCTTTCCCTTATTTTTTTGCAGAGAGACTGATTCGAACCCGTGACCTGACACACCACGGCAAGCAAGCTTAAGCCAAGCCGGCCCTTCGCGAAACTCCTTATTGCTTGAATATAAATAGTAATATAATAATGGATCCAATCATTAGTCCAGTGAATATAAAAAAACCTACTCTTTTCATTTCCTTAAATGTGCTAATGACGCGTCCATCACCCCAAGATTTCATGGCAGATATGGCTAAGGCTTCAATATCCGGCACCAAGTTGCGAAGTGCATCAAGGGACAGTGACCTCTGAACTAGCTTCCTCAAACGCATGTGGTACTCTCCTTGGTGGAAAAACAGGGCACAAGGGCCTATTAAAAGTTCCTTGCTTTTCGGGTATGTTGGCTTAAACAAATGAGCTTGAGTCACAAGCACAAAGCGTGCAGCCTCAGGGCTTGCCAGCATCACACACGGGCAACCGAGGATGTTGGTCTTGAATATTTCGCCATACCTTAAAAATTAACAATAATGTTTTTTTTTATTACATTCATAACTTCATGCACTAAATAAAAGTATAGTATAATAAATATGAGCCATGAAACTGGAAGTAGCATACCAACCTCTTCTTTTTGGTGGAAAAGAAAACGTTTGGGTCTTGGGAGTAGAGTTGGAGGGTTTGTCCTATGTACGGCCATCCCATTGAACCTGGAGGAAGCTTTGCACTTGTCTGGTTTTGAGGTTTTCTGTTTCGTTTTGGTAACAACATGAATGAAAATAAGGTAAGCAGAAGAAAGATAATAATGTAAGCAAAAACTTCATCCATTGTCATTCGAATTTAGAAGAGGCTCTTGTTTGGAAAAGTCAGAAGGTTAGCCTTTTCTTTTAAAATAATATGAAATTTGCAGAATATTTTCAACTCTGCCAATTTGGACACATCAAGAGGGAAGAAGCAACCTTATATAGAAATAGCGCACCACCCCTTTAGCTTGAGATTATTGAGTACAAAGATTGAGTTCTAATTTTTATTTTTATTTTTTTTATTTTTTTTATATAAGAAAAAAGTGGTCAAATGGTGGGAACAATATTTTTATTACTAAAAGATCTCACCAATTTAATAAATTTCAAAACATCGGAATTATTAATGAAGACAAAGTACTTGTACTAGCCTGAATGAATACATATATTTTGATGAGAAGTATAGTAGAATGAGTAAATATGATAACAGTGATACATGTCCAACACTATGAATGAGAGATTATTTCGTAATCTGGCTGAAAACTTTTGCTCTAATTTCAAGATTTTGGTTATGAAATCTACTGTTTGATTACTGACTTTCTACCGTACATCTTTTGTAAAAAAAATAGCGTGAGGATAAGAACCGCGAGTAATACTTATCTCATTTATTACGAGAGAAATTTTTTTTCAAAAAAAGCGGAGCCGACAAATTATAGAAAAAAAAAATCACATGCATGTCTTTTTATGCCTCGACATGAGATAATTATCTCCTACATGAGAAAATAATTTCCCAAAAAGTATTTATAAGATATTTATTTGTAACTTTAGTCTTTTTTTAAGAAAATAAATCTATAACTTATACATAAAATTTTGTGCTCGTTTAAAGGTGCAATTTTTTTTTTTAAAATTACTATAATTAATAACAAGTCAACTTTTTGAAAATGATTTCAAGTTATTTATCAGTGTACTATTTTTTAATAAATATGTTCACTAGAAAAGTTATAGTACATTTTGTGAAATAAACTAGCAAGTGATACAGCTATAAGTTCTAAGATTTTACAAGTTCAAAGAGGAGCTAGAAAAACATTTATAACATCATTATTTTATAATGAATTTTTAACATAATAAATATTTATTTCTTTCATGCGATTTACAATTTTTGTAAACTAATTACAAAACTATATTTTATTTTTTGTTTCAATGATTTATTGCATGACGTTTAGCGGTAATGAGTTATGGGCAATGTAACAATAAAATTGTTAAAAAAAATGTAATGATAAAATATGTACATGAGTGTATAGTCCCTATATTCATTGTAATGGAGGTAATGTTAGAAAAATATAAAACTATTAATATAGTATCACACAACAAGTTACGCTTTTGAGTTGAAATAGTTCTTCACATGGTATCAGAGCCTCGGTATTATGGATTCAATCCTCATCGTTTCTATTTAATTAATAAATAATCAAGTATTGCAAAGTTTGTTAATCCTCGGTATCATTAACGTAATCTCACCTAACAGTTTAAGCTTCTAGATTTTTATACAACGACCTATTTTGAGGTCTGAGTGATTGTCTCTTAAGGAGTTGTTGTCAATTCCTTTTTTTGTTATAGCTTCTGATTAGTTATGCACGAGTTTCTTGGGATATTGGCATTGTCCTTAGATGCCTATTTGTGAGCTATTTATAATATGTTGTGTTAGAACTAATTTTGTGTCATCCCACTATTGGTTCGTGGAGACAGTGCCAACTTTACTGGTCACTAAGACGATTGTGCCATTTTTTTGTGATGTTGATCATGACCTTGCATTCTTGTGCCATTTCAGTGTGGCACAATGTGCATGTTGGACTTATTCTCCAAATGGTGGTTCAAGTTTACTTCATGTTTGGCAAGTGCATTGGTTACACAAGTAATAAATAAAGTAATAAGTAAGAATATTGTTCCCACGAGGATTAGATTTGAAGAACTAATTCGCTATTTCGCTTAAGTTGGACAATTTGATCAAGATAATTAAATAGAAACTAGATTAAAAGCAAAGGAAGAACACAATAATAAATATTCTTACGAAAACACATTTAGGGATTCAATTTCCTCCTATTTCTCCTTTATGTTCTGAATTAAAGCCTTAATTAAATGCCATTCTTATATTGACAATCGATTCCCTAAATTAACTAAGACTCAATTCCTTAATATTCTAATTCTTTATCCTTTTAAAGAATCCTAGTTCCCTGATATTCT
>JAVKPL010009380.1:0-36733 GCA_032173675.1 Gastrolobium villosum
TGCAAGCATCCATGCTTAAACAGATCCCCCACCCCACCCCCCTCCCTCCAAGTTTAATCGGATTTCATGGAAGGATTGATTTCTAATGAATTTTTGGAGCGGATGATGCCTGCTCCCCCCATATGTAATAGGCTTATATGCATTTGCCAATTTTGCACAAGTAGACCACTTTTTTTGCGAGGAGGAAGAAGGCCCAATTTGTAGAGGGTGGCCATCCGATCAAGACTAACCAGAGAATCGTTACGCCCACCCTATTTTTGCCAAATTCCATCGTTTAGACCACTTTTTCGGGGCCTGAAATATTTTTTATCGATCCCTGAACAGGCGAAAATTGAGAAAATCCGAAAAAATGGAAAAGCATACCCCGGCATCGAATTTTGATCTGGTTTCTTTGCAGGCGTCCATACTTAAATATATCCAACATCCCATCCAAGTTTCATTGGATTTCGTGGAGAATTTCTTCAATGATCTGAATAACATAACTCCACACATAACAGCCTCATTACTTTATAACTGACTCATTAATCATTGATATGAACAACATAACTCCACACATAACAGCCTCATTACTTTATAACTAACTCATTAATATCATCCAAGTTTCATCCCGCATCGCAATCCTCTTCACTGATCTGAATAACTTAACTCCACACGTAACAGCCTCATTACTTTATAACTGACTCATTAATCATAGATATGAATAACATAACTCCACACATAACAGCCTCATTACTTTATAACTAACTCATTAATATCATCCAAGTTTCATCCCGCATCGCAATCCTCTTCATTGATCTGAATAACATAACTCCACACGTAACAGCCTCATTACTTTATAACTGACTCATTAATCATTGATATGAATAACATAACTCCACACATAACAGCCTCATTACTTTATAACTAACTCATTAATATCATCCAAGTTTCATCCCGCATCGCAATCCTCTTCATTGATCTGAATAACATAACTCCACACGTAACAGCCTCATTACTTTATAACTGACTCATTAATCATTGATATGAATAACATAACTCCACACATAACAGCCTCATTACTTTATAACTAACTCATTAATATCATCCAAGTTTCATCCCGCATCGCAATCCTCTTCATTGATCTGAATAACATAACTCCACACGTAACAGCCTCATTACTTTATAACTGACTCATTAATCATTGATATGAATAACATAACTCCACACATAACAGCCTCATTACTTTATAACTAACTCATTAATATCATCCAAGTTTCATCCCGCATCGCAATCCTCTTCATTGATCTGAATAACATAACTCCACACGTAACAGCCTCATTACTTTATAACTGACTCATTAATCATTGATATGAATAACATAACTCCACACATAACAGCCTCATTACTTTATAACTAACTCATTAATATCATCCAAGTTTCATCCCGCATCGCAATCCTCTTCATTGATCTGAATAACTTAACTCCACACGTAACAGCCTCATTACTTTATAACTGACTCATTAATCATTGATATGAATAACATAACTCCACACATAACAGCCTCATTACTTTATAACTAACTCATTAATATCATCCAAGTTTCATCCCGCATCGCAATCCTCTTCATTGATCTGAATAACATAACTCCACACGTAACAGCCTCATTACTTTATAACTGACTCATTAATCATTGATATGAATAACATAACTCCACACATAACAGCCTCATTACTTTATAACTAACTCATTAATATCATCCAAGTTTCATCCCGCATCGCAATCCTCTTCATTGATCTGAATAACTTAACTCCACACGTAACAGCCTCATTACTTTATAACTGACTCATTAATCATTGATATGAATAACATAACTCCACACATAACAGCCTCATTACTTTATAACTAACTCATTAATATCATCCAAGTTTCATCCCGCATCGCAATCCTCTTCATTGATCTGAATAACTTAACTCCACACGTAACAGCCTCATTACTTTATAACTGACTCATTAATCATTGATATGAATAACATAACTCCACACATAACAGCCTCATTACTTTATAACTAACTCATTAATATCATCCAAGTTTCATCCCGCATCGCAATCCTCTTCATTGATCTGAATAACTTAACTCCACACGTAACAGCCTCATTACTTTATAACTGACTCATTAATCATTGATATGAATAACATAACTCCACACATAACAGCCTCATTACTTTATAACTAACTCATTAATATCATCCAAGTTTCATCCCGCATCGCAATCCTCTTCATTGATCTGAATAACATAACTCCACACGTAACAGCCTCATTACTTTATAACTGACTCATTAATCATTGATATGAATAACATAACTCCACACATAACAGCCTCATTACTTTATAACTAACTCATTAATATCATCCAAGTTTCATCCCGCATCACAATCCTCTTCATTGATCTGAATAACATAACTCCACACGTAACAGCCTCATTACTTTATAACTGACTCATTAATCATTGATATGAATAACATAACTCCACACATAACAGCCTCATTACTTTATAACTAACTCATTAATATCATCCAAGTTTCATCCCGCATCGCAATCCTCTTCATTGATCTGAATAACTTAACTCCACACGTAACAGCCTCATTACTTTATAACTGACTCATTAATCATTGACATGAATAACATAACTCCACACATAACAGCCTCATTACTTTATAACTAACTCATTAATATCATCCAAGTTTCATCCCGCATCGCAATCCTCTTCATTGAGCTGAATAACTTAACTCCACACGTAACAGCCTCATTACTTTATAACTGACTCATTAATCATTGATATGAATAACATAACTCCACACATAACAGCTTCATTACTTTATAACTAACTCATTAATATCATCCAAGTTTCATCCCGCATCGCAATCCTCTTCATTGATCTGAATAACATAACTCCACACGTAACAGCCTCATTACTTTATAACTGACTCATTAATCATAGATATGAATAACATAACTCCACACATAACAGCCTCATTACTTTATAACTAACTCATTAATATCATCCAAGTTTCATCCCGCATCGCAATCCTCTTCATTGATCTGAATAACATAACTCCACACGTAACAGCCTCATTACTTTATAACTGACTCATTAGTGAGGCATCGGGTGCGCCGCGTCAGGCACCAAGTCCAGCACCTCCCCAGGCACCATCCGCTGCACCACGCTGGGCATCAGGTGCGCCTCGTCAGGCACCAGGAGCGCCACGCCTGGCACCGGGTGCGCCTCGTCGGGCACCATCCGGGGCACCACGCCTGGCACCGGGTGCGCCTCGTCAGGCACCATCCGGGGCACCACGCCGGGCCTCGTCAGGCACCATCCGGGGCACCACGCCGGGCATCAGGGGCGCCTCGTCAGGCACCATCCGGTGCACCACGCCGGGCATCAGGTGCGCCACGCCTGGCGCCTCGTCAGGCACCATCCGGTGCACCAGGTGCGCCACGCCTGGCGCCATCCGGTGCGCCACGTGTAACACCCACTCTTGTATGCATCCAAGAGGGTTGTTTGCTAAATCGTATTAGAGTTGCAGCGGTAAAGAACTCAATTAATTTAAAACTTTATCATCTAACAATTAAATTGGAGACTTAAAGATTCCAGGTTTGATCCTCATAAAAATAAATTGAGAAAGATGAGATCGTTTATCAATCATAAGAAATTCCAATTATAAAACCCTTTGCTGAATTTTCTACGCTTTTCAGAAAACCTTGTTGTCTTATAAAATCTGTATAAAATCGAATTTAGATGCGATAAAAAATATTCCAAGCTTCTATAAAACTAGACATCCGGGGCATCGCGTACATAAAAATTATGCGCGATTCGGAGGTGAATAGCCCCACGGAACAGGACACGCAAAGCGCTTGTGAATTCTGTCCGTTTTCTGGAACAGGCTGTAAGGCGAAGCTTATAAAAATTTGTACAGATTTCGTATAAAGATGAAACCTACACAGTTTGAAAGTACATTCCCGGGGCTTCGCGTGCATATAAAATAATAGTAAATCGGAGTTCGTTTGCCCCTTGAAACATGACACATAAAGTGGTTCTAAAACTGGTAAAAATTCAGCACTTAGTTAAACGTTCAAAATTCACTTCGCAAAACGTTTTTCTGATTTTTCCAAAACAGCCGCTGTTCAGAAAAGTTCAAGATAAAATAGAGATGATAAAGTCTACAGTCATCCAAGAATACCAAAATATTTAGCATTACAGTCATCCAATCAATCAAGCAGTAACAGTGAAAGTCCATTCATCAGCAATCAACAGCAAACATCACGTCTTCAAATGCTTTTATGTCCTCCTGCCATTTAGGAAAATAGCAGCCCCAAAGGGGTGAGAATAATCCCAGTAGTGTGGCAACAAAACCAATAATATAACAGTATTAACTAGGCACAAAATCATAAACAATCACTTCAACATATCCTTGTTCCTTTTCCTTTTTCCTTTTCATCATATTCATATATACTGCGTTTATAACGCCTTTCCTTTTCATCATATTCATATATTGCGTATATAACGCCTTTCCTTTGCGCTTTTAGCACCGTCGTGCGCGCACTTCACAGTGGAATCAAATATCCCTTGGCACCTGAGCTCCATGTGGATTCCAACTGTGGGCCTATGCGGACTGATGCCAAGTGTCCCATACCCCGGTACCTTGGGGATGCCTATATGATGCTTGCTCAAACACATGGTCCTGTACATAACTATTCTAAAAGCAAGACCTATATGCTCTTGGTACATGCATGCCATGCTATGCTTTCACACACAAAACGTACAAAAATGCGGTATGATGTAAGGTGCATGCTTATATACCTTTCATATAGCCATCACGGCACATATACTTTTCATATGCGTTATGCTGCCACATAACGTCTTTACCTCATAATCATATAGCCATCACGGCACATTTTTGGCAGTTTCCTTTCATCATAAGAAACATAATACTTTTACGGAATATGGAGCATCATGTCACAATTTTATACCAGTAGTCAATAGTCACATTAGGTAATATCGCCTGACACTTACCTCGTGTCCATGCAATAAGCAACAGCACCAAAGTTCAGCTCACTTTATAAGAGCTACGTGCACCTAAATATATATATATATATATATATATATATATATATATATATATATATATGTGACAAGTCAGAATAGGTTCCATATAAATCCTATAATTTCCAAGTCATTTCCATGATTCCCATTCTTGTATTTTATTTGATTTAGCAAGCATTCAAGATTAATAGTTCACTGCATAACTTTTTATTCCAACCATTGCTAACAAACAAAAATCTTCAAGGCTGCATACTTATACACCAATTCGGTTCTGCCCACTAAATTGAGTGCCACACATTTAACAATCTAAATAACCAAGTTAATAACCAAGTTAACAATTTAAAGACCACCCATGATGCATACCACCCACAGACAGCAATTAATTTCCCAAAGTCTCACACATTAAAGCAACATGACTAGAGTGGTGTTTACATAATTCATTTTACTAAAGGTTAACCATTACAAGTTTTCCAAGTCCCCAACACACACACAGCCTCGGTTATAAGGGCTTAAAAAAATATTCCCTTTACCCAAAATCCTACTCACATCAATTATTAACATATTAACATATCATTTACGGTTTTCCTGCCAACTAACTTTCTGACTTCTCACCACTTTCTCATTTAACTAATCAGGTCTACATGGTTTAAGTATACACCACACAGCCTGCCTTCTCTATACAATATATCTATCACTAGCTTTCAATGACAAAATCCTAGGTTCCCACCTTTCCTCACCTAATCCGTTTGCTTCTCAACAAGGAAGCATAAGGATTTATGTTCACATGACAACCTCTGACTTTAAGGTGTACTAAAAGAAATAAGGACAGGGTGTCCACTAACTTCCTTTCGAGGGACAAGGTGCAGGTGCATGAGTGCATAATTTTTTCCAAGTCTACTATGTCTAGTAACACCATGTGCGAATGCTATGCCCCCCCCCCCCACACTTGCATGGCTGAGCAGCAAAAATTAAGGGGACAAAACTGATTGTCTACCACAGCTAAGCAGACCGACAAGGTGGAAAGAAAAGCCAAACAAAAACCAGAACAGATACAACATGGATACAGCCACAAACCAAACAAGGAAGAAGAGAAGAATACAAGAGCTTTGAGCTTACCTTCTTGTCTACACACTTAGAATTCCAACCGAGCAAAAAGGGACAGCCATAAGTTTTGCTCTTCACTCCTAGACAGCGCACAAGGTGGCAGAAAATGATATTGGTTTTGGTCCCAAGCTCTTCAAGATAAGTCTTTGACCGAACAAAAGATGGGAGAAAGGAATGTAAGCTTGTTTTCTAAAACTGCTTGCTTGCTGCCACAAGGTCGAATCAGAGTAGGGAGGAAAAATATGCTTAAGTGTCTTGTTATGTTCTTACGGGTTTGAAGGTTTGAACGGAGTAGGGAGATGAGTTTCAATATCTTGTTCTTCTTCTTAAGGTTACTTATAGCCAAGGGAGGTGAAAAGGAGAGATGAGGTTAGGTGTCTTATGCAACACATAGGAGGTGAAGGTGAAGTTATTTCTTTAGTTCAATCTCTAAGGTGTTTCGGTTTAAAGAATGATGTGAGGGAATGGAATGGAATGGTACCACAATTTGGTTGGCTGCAGCAGGATGAGAGTCACGGTTCATTGTGGATGAGGGAGAGGTGAAGGGTTAAGGGCTGATTTAAAGGCTAAGCAAAACAGAAATTTTTCCAAGTCTTGCTTCTCTGCACAGCGCATGAGAGGGAAAAGAGTGTGATATTTTCCAGCCAATAGTCCAACATGCAAACTGCATCACCTTACTCCTATTGGATGCATGTCTTTAATTAGAGTTGAACCAAAGCTGAATGGGTTGTTAAGAGCAGCAAGTCATCAGCTCTTTTTGCTGCCCAATGCTGCGCATGCTACAAGGAGAGTGATGGCTGAATTGGTTGACAAGCAAGGACATGATCTGAGGCTGCAAGGTATCAGAATTCAGTGCATGCATGATCTGTGTGGGGCTGCAAAAGTCAGAATCAGAGGATGATTGTGTGGCTGCAAAGTGTCAGCAAAAAAATCAAGATTTGCCTTGCCCTATGCGCACAAGGGCTGGAGTGGTTTGATGGTGATGGATGAGGATGGCTTTGGTCAAACATGCAGAACCTTTTCTTCTCACAATGCCCTATGCGCACAAGGTTGGAAGGTTTGATGGGGATGGATGAGAGTATCTTAGGTCAAGCATGCAGCAACTTTTTCCTTTCCCATGCTGCAAGGAGGCGTGATAAGCAAAGCAAAAGGACATCAACCAAGGACTACTCATGCGCATGAAGAGATAATGAGTCAAGTGAATGAGTGCCTAGGGTGGATACATATGGAAGGAAGCACACTCAAGGGTCCCACGGTTGTACAATGTGGCAGTAGGCTGCGCACATGCAGGCTGAATTTTATTTGGACAATTAAACACACAATGTAGGAGCTGTGTGTAGCCAAAAACGCAAGAGAGAAGGGTTAAGGTGAAGGGAATTTTGGGTTGCTTAAAGTCATGGGTTCTAGGGCCCAAGTCAAAATAGAAAATGGGTTCAAGACATAGGTCCAATTGTTTTATTATTTAGGAATTTATCCAACCCTTCTAATTTTTATGTACCTCTAATTATTTACTAAAGATTTACTCCTTACTTAAAATTAATGGTATGCTTTTAAATGAGTACTCATATAATTCTAAATAACACTAAGCTTCCTATATGTTATAATTACATTATTCCTATAACTAAAATTTCACATGCATAGAATAAGTACTTAACTTCCATGGTAATACCAATAAATCCCTAAATTAAATTTTAATTCCGTTCTAGAGCAAACATATATATATATATATAATCCGCATATACGTATTCTACCCTATTGCTAATTGCAATTTTAATAGGTTCTTAATTAGATGGGATGTTACACTCTCCCCAACTTGTTTTGAAGTTTGTCCCCAAACTTCGCCTTACCATTCCAAAACTGCCAAAGTCTAACGCGTATCACCATTACACCACACCATACAGTTCAATGCATTTAGACTGCCATTTATAAAATTCATAAGACACCTCAAGACGTATACTTTGCCTGATCATTGAATAATATAGGTGGGACACAATTTTGGAAGGATAATAATAAAATCATGTTCCAAACAATTCCCTAAGTTCTGCTTAAGCATCAACAAATAAGGTAGCACACCAGTAGAATGGAATGAACAAAAATCTTACCAGACTAATAACTCCAGCTAAAAATACTAAAACTCAAAGTTCTAGGGCACAAATAATAATCAACTAACAAATCCATTGGTAAAACATCTTTCATTTAATGACTTAAAAAATTTAGTGCGGCATACGTGAACAAAATTTATTCACCCGATTCAAAATTGCAACACATGAAGTAAGACATTTTCACATAAGGTGCAATTAACAAATCAGCGGTCCAAACCAAAAGTTCCTATGAGTTCAGTTAAAACGAAGTACAGTTATCTCCTATTAACTGCGCAACTATATAGCCAACTAACTAAGACCTCCCATTTTAAAGACTGTAATACGTATGCTATAATTTCTTAAGAGTGCCCTCACCTCCTACCTGTTTCTTATCAATAATAAGAGTCCAGTTCACACCTAGGCTTTATATTCAGATTTCTACATTAGTCATCTCACCTAGGAATATTATAGACAGAATCCTACTTTTTTTTTTGTTATAATCCTTTAGAAAATTAGACCAAAACTAACCAAGCTTTCCTAAATCAGGTTCACAGTAATTACACTCAGAATTCCTAGTTAAATTTAAATCTGACATTCAAGGGATAGATAGTATTTCATGGAATTAGACCTAATGCATGAACGACACCGTATTCCAATTTTTCTCGAACAAATGATTTATAACATCTTTACATGCAACTTCATATATATATCAAAAGAAATCCTTTCAAAAATAATAATGATATTTCACGATGTCTTTTAAATAATTTCAAAATGAATATCAAACTTTTAAGCATGGAATTCACAGCAGCATATTCAAGTCACAGATTGAATACTATATCAATCAAGCAGCAGCTAAACAAAACCAGTTTACTTGCTTAAATTCGAACTATGCAAATATAATTTGAGAGTATCTAGTTAATACCGACTCTAGCGGCACATAAAAATAATCAACAATTCCCAATAACTGAGGACCAAAGTAAAAGTGATTCATATGAGAATTTTGCTTGCTTATGTACCTAATGCGCCAAGACATGATGGCTACAATCAATGGAACTTCAAGGCATGGGAAGCACTTTGGTATACATTGGGACGTATATGAGGTTTGGGTTACATGCAAGTGTATGTAATACTCAAATGTTGTAAGTTTGGACATAATTAATAAAACTCATTAAAAATGGTTAAAATGTGATGCATAGTATGTGATATGAAACATGCATTGATTAGCACCTTCAATTAGTTAGGCCACAAGGGTTAGTTTGAATTTGTAAGTTCAGACAGTACTTTGCATGTAGAAAAATTCACCTTGAGAACAGTAAATTCAAGTAAAGGCAAACATTCTTTTGCGGAACAAGTTTAGATATATTAAGAGGGTTCTAACAACATGGTAAGACATGCTTTGTAAAATCTCTTGAAAGTGTTTTGTATAGTGAATAAAATCGAAATTGCAGTAACAGTTTAAAACATAACGTTTGGCAATTTGAAAACAGAATTTGAAATATTTTTGAGGCATATTCATACAAAATTTAAATTACCCAAAACCAACTAAAGATTTCTAAAAGAACAGACTGATACTACAAAGTCCTCAACATGCATGACACAATATTATTTATTGTAAGGTCTATAATAGGCAATCTCATCTTGTATAACAGCCACAAACTCGTTACATAAAACAAGTACTTAACATCTAAATCATTTAACTTCTACCACGAAAGTCAAGACCATGTTCCTTATGTTATAGAGAAGTACTACTAAAATTCCTTGCACATGTTAGACATAAAATCTTGGATTGGGAAACTATCAGACTTAGAGTTACCAAAAAGTTTTCACACTTAATTAATTTCACAAGGACTCACTGAAATAAGGTTAAGTTGATCAAAATTTCCACACTATACCTTCATTTCTTTAAAATACCCATCTAACAAAACATGAAACATGCCAACACTTTATGAGCTAACATGATATCTAACTGATGTGCGTCATGAAAATTATGTATGTTTAATTCATGGGAATCTAATACAAGGAAGGACTAACGATTCTTACCACACAAAAATCAAAATCATTTTTTTTCGCAGTCAAAAATAACAATCATGAAGGAAGCATATATAGGTCATTCAATAACAACATAAGATGAAATCCCATTTTTAGCATACACTATAATGTGAAAAATCTAAACTGGCAAGTTAAATAGTCATCACATAAAATCGATTATCATGATCAAAGACAATGTACTATACGCAAGTCCAAATAGTCCAAATCACACAAAGCAAGTAAATACATACGAGCTATGACTATAAGTATCACTCGCACGAATGGTAGAGGCGTAGGGGTCAAGTTCTCTCTTCTCACACATCACTGCCTTGTTTCACAGCTTCTTTCTCACTAATGGTGTCCAGTACTAACTTACCACTATGAGATTTGTAAGACTGTAGACCCCCGTGTTTAAACCTTAATTAGCTCCAACTCTACTTTCTAAGGCAATAACTGGATCTACTTAAGTGACTTATGCCTAAATGAATAGTCAGGTTTTGCTACTCAAACAGATCAACCCTTTACGCAAGTAAGTAATATAACAGAGTTAGTAAAGATTAACAGTTCCTACTACCCAGTTATATACTACAGTCACAGTATACAAGAGGTCTTAAATCACAAGATAGATATGGAACACTGTCATTATCTAGAGATAGCTTATTATCATCCATGACTTAAAATATCACAAAGCTTTCACATCAAATATAAGCATATAAACTTCGCTGATAATTCACTGGAACAATATTAATAACTCACCGTAAATTCAAGTAACAATTCACTATTCCACACTTAGTGTTCAGACACATGTGTACCTTGTGATAACCATGATTATGCACACACAAACTGCGCGATAGTGAGTTGATCAGGCTCACCACCTAGCAAAAGGATGGGCATAGTCATGTTTAATACAGTGTACTACCAGAGTCATCACACTTCTAGTAACTCATTCACAACTAAGCTCAAACAGAATAATGTAGCAGTTAGCCAGTCAACCAAGCAACAATCATTCAACAAACAACACACAATTCATCCAAAAACAAACACCATGAACCGGAACTGCTCTGATACCAATTAGTGTAACACCCACTCTTGTATGCATCCAAGAGGGTTGTTTGCTAAATCGTATTAGAGTTGCAGCGGTAAAGAACTCAATTAATTTAAAACTTTATCATCTAACAATTAAATTGGAGACTTAAAGATTCCAGGTTTGATCCTCATAAAAATAAATTGAGAAAGATGAGATCGTTTATCAATCATAAGAAATTCCAATTATAAAACCCTTTGCTGAATTTTCTACGCTTTTCAGAAAACCTTGTTGTCTTATAAAATCTGTATAAAATCGAATTTAGATGCGATAAAAAATATTCCAAGCTTCTATAAAACTAGACATCCGGGGCATCGCGTACATAAAAATTATGCGCGATTCGGAGGTGAATAGCCCCACGGAACAGGACACGCAAAGCGCTTGTGAATTCTGTCCGTTTTCTGGAACAGGCTGTAAGGCGAAGCTTATAAAAATTTGTACAGATTTCGTATAAAGATGAAACCTGCACAGTTTGAAAGTACATTCCCGGGGCTTCGCGTGCATATAAAATAATAGTAAATCGGAGTTCGTTTGCCCCTTGAAACATGACACATAAAGTGGTTCTAAAACTGGTAAAAATTCAGCACTTAGTTAAACGTTCAAAATTCACTTCGCAAAACGTTTTTCTGATTTTTCCAAAACAGCCGCTGTTCAGAAAAGTTCAAGATAAAATAGAGATGATAAAGTCTACAGTCATCCAAGAATACCAAAATATTTAGCATTACAGTCATCCAATCAATCAAGCAGTAACAGTGAAAGTCCATTCATCAGCAATCAACAGCAAACATCACGTCTTCAAATGCTTTTACGTCCTCCTGCCATTTAGGAAAATAGCAGCCCCAAAGGGGTGAGAATAATCCCAGTAGTGTGGCAACAAAACCAATAATATAACAGTATTAACTAGGCACAAAATCATAAACAATCACTTCAACATATCCTTGTTCCACCTGACACTTACCAATTAGTGTAACGCCCTCCCTTGTATGCATCCAAGAGAGTCGTTCGCTAAGCGGAATTAGAGTCGTTAACGTCACATGAGCTAACAAAGAATCTCATAGCAGTATACAAATCCGTATAAAAATTTCAGCACTTAAATTCTTTTCACAAAGGTTTTCCAAAATAGCTGCTGTTCATAAAAGTTCAAGCTAACATAAAGATGATAAAGGCTACAGTCATCCAAGAGTACCAAAACATTAATCATTACAGTCATCCAATTAAACAAACAGCAACAGTGATAATCCACGCATCAGCAATCAACAGCAAAACATCACTCCTTCAAATGCTTTTGCGTCCTCCTGCCATTTTGGAAAAATAGCAGCCCCGAAGGGGTGAGAATAATCTCAGTAGTGTGGCAACAAAACCAGTAATATAACAGTATTAACTAGGCACAAAATCATAAACAGTCACTTCAACATATCCTTGTTCCTTTTCCTTTTCCTTTTCATCATTTTCATATATATTGCGTATATAACGCCTTTCCTTTGCGCTTTTAGCACCGTCGTGCGCGCACTTCACAGTGGAATCAAATATACCCTTGGCACCTGAGCTCCATGTGGATTCCAACTGTGGGCCTATGCGGACTGATGCCAAGTGTCCCATACCCCGGTACCTTGGGGATGCCTATATGATGCTTGCTCAAACACATGGTCCTGTACATAACTATTCTACACAAGGCCTATATGATCTTGATACATGCATGTCATGCTATGCTTTCACACACAAGGCGTAAAAATGCGGTATGATGTGAGATGCATGCTTATATACCTTTCATATGCGTTATGCTGCCACATAACGTCTTTACCTCATAATCATATAGCCATCACGGCACATTTTTGGCAGTTTCCTTTCATCATAATGGAACATAATATTTTTACGGCATATGGAGCATCATGTCACAATTTTATACCAGTTGTCAATAGTCACATTAGGCAATATCGCCTGACACTTACCTTTGCGTGCCTTAAGTATTACCAAACAGCAGCGAAGTATCTCACTTCTTAAGCGCACCTAAATCAATTACAACTAATCATTTACAGTGGCTATTTACAGCAGAAACAGAGAGCATACAGCAGTGTCTTACAGCAGCAAAACAGTGAGCATACAGCAGTGTTTTACAGTGGAAAACAGAGAGCATACAGCAGTGTTTACAGCAGCAAAACAGTGAGCATACAGCAGCGTTTTTACAGCAGAAAACAGTGACGTTTGTGCTTAAAACAGTGAGCAGAAACAGTGAGTTGTTCTTTTAAAACAGTGAACAGAAAACAGTGACATTTTCCTTAAAAACAGTGGACAGAAACAGTGACGTTTTACAGCAGAAAAACAGTGAACATACAGCAGAAACAGTGAACGTTTTAAAACAGAAACAGTGACTCTTTGGACCTCAACAGTGGCAGAAACAGTGGCATAGGAATGTTAAAACAGTGACATGAATAGTGACTTTTGAACATCAAAACAGTGGCATGAGTAGTGATGTTTATGCATCAAAACAGTGGCATAAATCTTGGTTTTTGGACATTGAAACAGTGGCATATTATGGCTAAAACAGTGGCATTTTATGCATAAAAACAGTGGCATTTTATGCATAAAAACAGTGGCATATGATGACTAAAACAGTGGCATATTATGCATAAAAACAGTGGCATATGATGACTAATACAGTGGCATTTTATGCATAAAAACAGTGGCATTTTATGCATGGAAACAGTGGCATTTGATGACTAAAACAGTGGCATATTATGCATAAAAACAGTGACATATGATGACTAAAACAGTGGCATTTAATGCAAAAAAACAGTGGCATTTGATGACTAAAACAGTGGCATATTATGCATAAAAACAGTGACATATGATGACAGAAACAGTGGCATACAATGTGCAGAAACAGTGGCATATAATGTGCAGAAACAGTGGCATATATGTGCAGAAACAGTGGCATATAATGTGCAGAAACAGTGGCATATATGTGCAGAAACAGTGGCATATAATGTGCAGAAACAGTGGCATATAATGTGCAGAAACAGTGGCATATATGTGCAGAAACAGTGGCATATAATGTGCAGAAACAGTGGCATATAATGTGCAGAAACAGTGGCATGAAAATGGTGATCTTGAGGGACCAAAACAGTGAGCATTTTATCATCAAAACAGTGGCACATACATAGGGAAACAGTGGCATTTTTCTCTTCAAAACAGAGGCATAATCATACAGAACAGTGGCATATAATCTTGAGCATAACCATGAGACTTTCACTCTACAACTCATGCATACAAGTCATCATAAAATGGCTCCATACTTATACTTTAACCATGCTCAATCAAGGATCCAAAGCAAAACATATTCAAGGAGACATTCAAGCACACATACATGGCTAACAATGAAAGAGTTCTAAGTTCAAGGCTTACCTCTTGTAGCACACACTTCACCACACCCTTTCTAGCTCTACTTCACAACAAGTCCTCACTTCCTATGGTGATCTATGCGCATAAATGGTGAGGAGGACACCTTAGGACAGCTTCCAAGTGAGAGGAACAAAGCTGGACAGTGATAGGAAAAGAGGAGGAACTCACACTCCACTTTAGTCTAGGCCACGGTTTGATGGTGAGGGAAGGAGGGAGTTGGCTTGGCAAAGTCTTCTTGCTCCAAGGAAGCTTGTTGGTTCGGCTAGAGAGTGAGGAGGAGAAGGAGATGTTGGCTGCACTTGTACATGAGGCCAGCCCCTTCCTTATGCGCATATTTAAAGGGAAAGTTGCTATGATTAACCATCATGAAAAATTCTGATTACTTGAGGGGATGGGGCTGCATACAAGGGCTGAACAAGCAAAGGGTTTGCTTCTAAATTACTCTATGCACATGCAAGGAGTGAGGGGGATATGTTCAGATTTGAGGGCTGTCCTAAGTCAGAAAAATTTCTGCACAATTGACCAAGCTATGCGCATAAGATGGAGTGGAGGAGGTGCATCATAAGCACATGTAAGAGGTTTACTAAGTCAACATGCAAGACAACCATGTGGCAGCCCAAAAATCTGCATTGATGCAGTCTAGGTGCGCAAATGATGAGAGGGAAAGAGGTGCATCATGAGTGCAGATTTGTGGCAGCCTAAATTCTGATTTTGGAGCTGTCCATATGCGCACAAGAAGGTGGAAAATACTTAGAAAAAAATCTTTAAGCCAAAACTCGCACTTCGACCATTTCGCGTACAACTGCTTCTCCTTCAAGATTTGCAAGACAATCCTCAGATGTTCCGCATGCAGCTCTTCATTAGCTGAGTAAATCAGGATATCGTCGATAAACACAATAACGAACTGATCAAGGAACGGGCGGAAAATGCGGTTCATGTAGTCCATGAATACCGCTGGAGCATTCGTAAGTCCGAATGGGATATGTCATTTCATCAGAAGGTATCGCGGGGGACCCCAGCATCTGTGTAAAGACGTAATTTTTGTTTCAAAGTTAAAACAGTCCCAATTAGAGTAACGCAGGGAGGGCGATACACTAATTGGTATGCAGATCAGTTTGGTCCATGGATTTGCTTGTGTTTGATTGAATTGATTGTTGATTGTGCTTATCTGCTGATTGACTGTCTAAATGTGCTATAGTTAAGTATATATTAGCTAGGGTCGTTCCCAAGAGCCAATTGTTGTGCGTAGAACCTTTAATCATGGTGCTCCATATGGCGCATATGGACAGCTCCAAAATCAGAAAGTGGTGAGAAGTCAGAAAGTTAGTTGGCAGGAAAACCGTAAATGATATGTTAATATGTTAATAATTGATGTGAGTAGGATTTTGGGTAAAGGGAATATTTTTTTAAGCCCTTATAACCGAGGCTGTGTGTGTGTTGGGGACTTGGAAAACTTGTAATGGTTAACCTTTAGTAAAATGAATTATGTAAACACCACTCTAGTCATGTTGCTTTAATGTGTGAGACTTTGGGAAATTAATTGTTGTCTATGGGTGGTATGCATCATGGGTGGTCTTTAAATTGTTAACTTGGTTATTAACTTGGTTATTTAGATTGTTAAATGTGTGGCACTCAATTTAGTGGGCAGAACCGAATTGGTGTATAAGTATGCAGCCTTGAAGATTTTTGTTTGTTAGCAATGGTTGGAATAAAAAGTTATGCAGTGAACTATTAATCTTGAATGCTTGCTAAATCAAATAAAATACAAGAATGGGAATCATGGAAATGACTTGGAAATTATAGGATTTATATGGAACCTATTCTGACTTGTCACATATATATATATATATATATATTTAGGTGCACGTAGCTCTTATAAAGTGAGCTGAACTTTGGTGCTGTTGCTTATTGCATGGACACGAGGTAAGTGTCAGGCGATATTACCTAATGTGACTATTGACTACTGGTATAAAATTGTGACATGATGCTCCATATTCCGTAAAAGTATTATGTTTCTTATGATGAAAGGAAACTGCCAAAAATGTGCCGTGATGGCTATATGATTATGAGGTAAAGACGTTATGTGGCAGCATAACGCATATGAAAAGTATATGTGCCGTGATGGCTATATGAAAGGTATATAAGCATGCACCTTACATCATACCGCATTTTTGTACGTTTTGTGTGTGAAAGCATAGCATGGCATGCATGTACCAAGAGCATATAGGTCTTGCTTTTAGAATAGTTATGTACAGGACCATGTGTTTGAGCAAGCATCATATAGGCATCCCCAAGGTACCGGGGTATGGGACACTTGGCATCAGTCCGCATAGGCTCACAGTTGGAATCCACATGGAGCTCAGGTGCCAAGGGATATTTGATTCCACTGTGAAGTGCGCGCACGACGGTGCTAAAAGCGCAAAGGAAAGGCGTTATATACGCAATATATGAATATGATGAAAAGGAAAGGCGTTATAAATGCAGTATATATGAATATGATGAAAAGGAAAAAGGAAAAGGAACAAGGATATGTTGAAGTGATTGTTTATGATTTTGTGCCTAGTTAATACTGCTATATTATTGGTTTTGTTGCCACACTACTGGGATTATTCTCACCCCTTTGGGGTTGCTATTTTCCTAAATGGCAGGAGGACGTAAAAGCATTTGAAGACGTGATGTTTGCTGTTGATTGCTGATGAATGGACTTTCACTGTTACTGCTTGATTGATTGGATGACTGTAATGCTAAATATTTTGGTATTCTTGGATGACTGTAGACTTTATCATCTCTATTTTAATTCCTTTTCTGAACAGCGACTGTTTTGGAAAAATCAGAAAAACGTTTTGCGAAGTGAATTTTGAACGTTTAACTAAGTGCTGAATTTTTATGGGTTTTACAACCACTTTATGTGTCATGTTTCAAGGGGCAAACGAACTCCGATTTACTATTATTTTATATGCACGCGAAGCCCCGGGAATGTACTTTCAAACTGTGCAGGTTTCATCTTTATACGAAATCTGTACAAATTTTTATAAGCTTCGCCTTACAGCCTGTTCCAGAAAACGGACAGAATTCACAAGCGCTTTGCGTGTCCTGTTCCGTGGGGCTATTCACCTCCGAATCGCGCATAATTTTTATGTACGCGATGCCCCGGTGGCATATAATGTGCAGAAACAGTGGCATATATGTGCAGAAACAGTGGCATATAATGTGCAGAAACAGTGGCATATATGTGCAGAAACAGTGGCATATAATGTGCAGAAACAGTGGCATATATGTGCAGAAACAGTGGCATATAATGTGCAGAAACAGTGGCATATATGTGCAGAAACAGTGGCATTTGAATGGTGATTTTGAGGAACCGAAACAGTGGGCATTTCATCTTCAAAACAGTGGCACATTCAAAGGGAAACAGTGGCACATTTCTCTTCAAAACAGTGGCATATCCATACAAGAACACAGTGGCATGAGCTTAAACATAACCATGAGATTTTTATGCATACAAATCATCATAAAATGGCTCCATACTTATACTTTAACCATGCTCAATCAAGGATCCAAAGCAAAACATATTCAAGGAGACATTCAAGCACACATACATGGCTACACAATGAAAGAGTTCTAAGTTCAAGGCTTACCTCTTGTAGCACACACTTCACCACACCCTTCCTAGCTCTACTTCACAACAAGTCCTCACTTCCTATGGTGATCTATGCGCACACAAGGTGAGGATGAACAAGCTTGGACCGTTTCAAGGTTGAAGACAAGGCTGGGCAGTGAGAGGGAAAAGGGGGGGAAACTCACACTTCACTTGAGTCTAGGCCACGGTTTGATGGTGAGGGAAGGAGGGAGTTGGCTTGGCAAAGTCTTCTTGCTCCAAGGAAGCTTGTTGGTTCGGCTAGAGAGTGAGGAGGAGGGGGAGATGTTGGCTGCACTTGTACATGAGGCCAGCCCCTTCCTTATGCGCATATTTAAAGGGAAAGTGAGGGAAAGTTGCTATGATTAACCATCATGAAAAATTCTGATTACTTGAGGGGATGGGGCTGCATACAAGGGCTGAACAAGCAAAGGGTTTGCTTCTAAATTACTCCATGCACATGCAAGGAGTGAGGGGGATATGTTCAGATTTGAGGGCTGTCCTAAGTCAGAAAAATTTCTGCACAATTGACCAAGCTATGCGCATAAGATGGAGTGGAGGAGGTGCATCATAAGCACATGTAAGAGGTTTACTAAGTCAACATGCAAGACAACCATGTGGCAGCCCAAAAATCTGCATTGATGCAGTCTAGGTGCGCAAATGATGAGAGGGAAAGAGGTGCATCATGAGTGCAGATTTGTGGCAGCCTAAATTCTGATTTTGGAGCTGTCCATATGCGCACAAGATGATGAAAATGCAGCCCCAAGACCCTACTTATGATGCATGTGGAAACAAGGGCAGGTTTGGCTCATGATGGGCTGCAAAAAGCTTGCAAAAATCTGCACATGGCAGCCTCATGATGGGAGGTGTAAGGTGGTTCTCCAAGTCAACAAGTTAGGCAGTTTTGTGACACAAGAAATCTGATCCAAGACTCCCCCATGTGCGCCAAAATGAAGGAAAATGCAGCCTAATATCATGCTAAATGGTACATGTGTCTTCCATGCAATGAAATTGAAATCAAGTTATGCATAAGCAAGGTGAGGTGGCGGTTTAACAAGGGAAAATGGCAGATTTTTCTAAGTATTAATCACACCTACTTGTGCGCATGAAAGGGTGGAATTTAGAACATCAAGCCATGTGAAGGTGCCTTGGTGACACAAACATCCTTGTTGGACAAGGCTTAGGGAATTAGGTGTGGGTTTAACTTTGGGCTGAACTTAGGATCCAAGAGCCATCCTTGGGCCATTGGCCACACACACAAAGGATCCAATCACACAAGTCCAATAGTAACAAGTCCCCACACACACTAGCCCACTACCAAACTCCACTAAGCACTAAAGCCTTCTAACACACACTCACATTACTCATATGATTAAATTCACATGTCTACATATGTATCCTCCTATGATTTAATTTAATTAATTACCTTAGTCTTATCCAAGGATAAAGATCAAACAATTCGCAAGCCATCAAACCTACACCATAAATCCGAAATCTACACCTTCATCTATAACATATAGTACTTAGGTATTTTACTAATTATGCGGGATGTTACAAATATCAATCAATGAATAACATAACTCCACACATGATCTGAATAACATAACTCCACACATAACAGCCTCATTACTTTATAACTGACTCATTAATCATTGATATGAATAACATAACTCCACACATAACAGCCTCATTACTTTATAACTAACTCATTAATATCATCCAAGTTTCATCCCGCATCGCAATCCTCTTCATTGATCTGAATAACATAACTCCACACGTAATAGCCTCATTACTTTATAACTGACTCATTAATCATTGATATGAATAACATAACTCCACACATAACAGCCTCATTACTTTATAACTAACTCATTAATATCATCCAAGTTTCATCCCGCATCGCAATCCTCTTCATTGATCTGAATAACATAACTCCACACGTAACAGCCTCATTACTTTATAACTGACTCATTAATCATTGATATGAATAACATAACTCCACACATAACAGCCTCATTACTTTATATTACTTTATAACTAACTCATTAATATCATCCAAGTTTCATCCCGCATCGCAATCCTCTTCATTGATCTGAATAACTTAACTCCACACGTAACAGCCTCATTACTTTATAACTGACTCATTAATCATTGATATGAATAACATAACTCCACACATAACAGCCTCATTACTTTATAACTAACTCATTAATATCATCCAAGTTTCATCCCGCATCGCAATCCTCTTCATTGATCTGAATAACTTAACTCCACACGTAACAGCCTCATTACTTTATAACTGACTCATTAATCATTGATATGAATAACATAACTCCACACATAACAGCCTCATTACTTTATAACTAACTCATTAATATCATCCAAGTTTCATCCCGCATCGCAATCCTCTTCATTGATCTGAATAACTTAACTCCACACGTAACAGCCTCATTACTTTATAACTGACTCATTAATCATTGATATGAATAACATAACTCCACACATAACAGCCTCATTACTTTATAACTAACTCATTAATATCATCCAAGTTTCATCCCGCATCGCAATCCTCTTCATTGATCTGAATAACATAACTCCACACGTAACAGCCTGATTACTTTATAACTAACTCATTAATATCATCAAGTTTCATCCCGCATCGCAATCCTCTTCATTGATCTGAATAACATAACTCCACACGTAACAGCCTCATTACTTTATAACTGACTCATTAATCATTGATATGAATAACATAACTCCACACATAACATTCTCAACTTTATAACTAACTTTTAATATCATCCAAGCTTTCATCCCGCATCGCATCCTAATCATTGATATGAATAACATAACTCCACACGTAACATCCTCATTACTTTATAACTGACTCATTAATCATTGATATCGCAATTGTAACATCCCGCATAATTAGTAAAATACATAAGTACTATAGGCTATGTGTACATGTGTAGAATTCGGATGTATGGTTTATGTGTAATGGCTTGTGAATTGTATAACCTTTACCCTTGGATAAGACTAAGGTAATTAATTGAATTAAATCATAGGAGGGTACATATGTAGACATGTGAATTTAATCTTATGAGGAATGTGAGTGTGTGTTAGAAGGCATTAGTGTTTGGATGTGGGCTAGTGTGTGTGTGTGGACTTGTTGCTATTGGATTTGTGATTGGATCCTTTGTGTGTGGCCAATGGCCCAAGGATGGCTCTTGGATCAAGCTAATTCAGCCCAAAGTTGTAACCATTCTTATTTCCCCTAAGCCTTGCCCAACTAGGGTGTCTTGTGCATCAAGGAACAACCACTTGGCTAAATGTTTTTCCTTCCCATTTATGCGCACAAGTGGGTGGATTACACTTAGAAAAATCTGCCAAATTCCTTCATGTTTGACCGCCACCTCACTTGGCTTTTGCACACTTGATTTCAATTTTATTGCATGGAAGACACATGTGCATTTTAGCATGATTTTAGGCTGCATACTTCTCCATTTTGCGCACATGGGGGGGAGTCTTGGATCAGATTTCTTGTGTCACCAAAACTGCATAACTTGTTGACTTGGATAACCCCTTACACTCTCCATCATGAGACTGCATTGTGCAGATTTTTGGCAAGCTTTTGCAGCCCATCATGAGTCAAACCTCCTCCTCCTTCCACATGCATCATAAGTGAGATTTTGGGACTGCATTTTCATCATTTTTGCGCAGAGGACAGCCCCAAAATGAGTGTTTAGGCTGCCACAAATCAGTGCTCATAATGCACCTCTTTTCCTCTCATAATTTGCGCACCAAGGACTGCATCAAGGCAGATTTTTGGCTGCCACCAAGTTGAATTGCTTGTTAACTTAGTGAACCTTTTGCTTGTGCTCATGATGCACCTCTTCCACCCCACTTCATGCGCATAATTTGGTCAATGGTGCAGAAAATTTCTCTGACGTTGGACAGCCCCAAATCTGATCATATCACCCCTCACTCTTTGCATGTAAATAGAGTAAATTAGAAGCAAACTCTTGCTTGATTCAGCCTTGTATGCAGCCCCATCCTCTCAAGAAATCAGAATTTTCCATGATGGTTAATCATAGCAACTCCTCTCCTCTCTCCCTTTAAATTTGCGCACAAGAGGGGGCTGCCCCATTCACTTGTGCAGCCAACTCTCCTCCTCCTCCTCACCCTCTCTAGCCGCACCAACAAGCCTCCTTGGAGCAAGAAGACTTTGCCTAGCCAACTTCCTCCTTCCCTCACCTCAACCGTGACTCTAGACCTCCAAGCAAGAGTAAGTTTCCTCCTCACATTCCCTCACTGTCCAGCCTTGTCCTCAACCTTGAAGCTGCCCAAGTTGTCCATCCTCATCTTTGTTGCGCATAGGACATTCTAGGAGGAGAGGACTTGTTGTGAAGTAGAGCTAGTAAGGGTGTGGTGAAGTGTGTGCTTCAAGAGGTAGGCCTTGAACTTAGAACTCTTTCTTTGTGTAGCCATGTATGTATGCTTGAATGTCTCCTTGTATATGTGTTGCTTTGGATCCTTGGTTGAGCATGATTAAAGTATAAGTATGGAGCCATTTTATGATGATTTGTATGCATGAGTTGTAGAGTAAAAGTCTCATGATCATGCTTAAAATTATATGCCACTGTTTTGTATAATTAGGCCACTGTTTTAAAGAAGAAATGTGCCACTGTTTCGGTTTGATGTGCCACTGTTTTGTAGATAAAATGCCACTGTTTCGGTCCCTCAAAACCACATTAAAATGCCACTGTTTCTGCACATTACATGCCACTGTTTCTGCACACATATGCCACTGTTTCTGCACATTATATGCCACTGTTTCTGCACATATATGTCACTGTTTTAGTGCTCCCTAAGCCACTGTTTTAGTCATGAAATGCCACTGTTTCCATGCTTAAAATGCCACTGTTTTTATGCATAATATGCCACTGTTTTAGTCATCATATGCCACTGTTTTTATGCATAATATGCCACTGTTTTAGTCATCATATGCCACTGTTTATATGCATAAAATGCCACTGTTTTAGTCATGAAATGCCACTGTTTCCATGCTTAAAATGCCACTGTTTTTATGCATAATATGCCACTGTTTTAGTCATCATATGCCACTGTTTTTATGCATAATATGCCACTGTTTTAGTCATCATATGCCACTGTTTATATGCATAAAATGCCACTGTTTTTATGCATCAAATGCCACTGTTTTAGTCCATAATATGCCACTGTTTCAATGTCCAAAAACCAAGATTTATGCCACTGTTTTGGAAGTTCAAAGTGCCACTGTTTCTGTTTTAAAAACGCCACTGTTTCTGTTTTAAAAACGTCACTGTTTCTGTTTAAAACGTCACTGTTTTGCTGCTGTATGCTCACTGTTTTGCTGCTGTATGCTCACTGTTTTGCTGCTGTAAATGCTCACTGTTTTGCTGCTGTATGCTGCTGTATGCTCACTGTTTTGCTGCTGTATGCTCACTGTTTTGCTGCTGTAAATGCTCACTGTTTTGCTGCTGTAAATGCTCACTGTTTTGCTGCTGTATGCTCACTGTTTTGCTGCTGTATGCTCACTGTTTTGCTGCTGTATGCTCACTGTTTTGCTGCTGTAAATGCTCACTGTTTTGCTGCTGTATGCTCACTGTTTTGCTGCTGTATGCTCACTGTTTTGCTGCTGTATGCTCACTGTTTTGCTGCTGTAAATAGCCACTGTAAATGATTAGTTGTAATTGATTTAGGTGCGCTTAAGAAGTGAGATACTTCGCTGCTGTTTGGTAATATTTAAGGCACGCAAAGGTAAGTGTCAGGCGATGATGCCTAATGTAACTATTGACTACTGGTATAGAATTGTAACATGATGCTCCATATGCCGTAAAAATATTATGTTCCATTATAATGAAAGGAAACTGCCAAAAATGTGCCGTGATGGCTATATGACTATGAGGTAAAGACGTTATGTGGCAGCATAACGCATATGAAAGGTATATAAGCATGCATCTTACATTATACCGCATTTTTACGCTTTGTGTGTGAAAGCATAGCATGTCATGCATGTAACAAGATCATATAGGCCTTGTTTTTAGAATAGTTATGTACAGGACCATGTGTTTGAGCAAGCATCATATAGGCATCCCCAAGGTACCGGGGTATGGGACACTTGGCATCAGTCCGCATAGGCCCACAGATGGAATCCACATGGAGCTCAGGTGCCAAGGGATATTTGATTCCACTGTGAAGTGCGCGCACGACGGTGCTAAAAGCGCAAAGGAAAGGCGTTATATACGCAATATATGAATATGATAAAAAGGAAAAGGAACAAGGATATGTTGAAGTGACTGTTTATGATTTTGTGCCTAGTTAATATTGTTATATTATTGGTTTTATTGCCACACTACTGGGATTATTCTCACCCCTTCGGGGCTGCTATTTTTCCAAAATGGCAGGAGGACGCAAGAGCATTTGAAGGAGTAATATTTTGCTGTTGATTGCTGATGCGTGGATTATCAGTGTTGCTGTTTGTTTAAATGGATAACTGTAATGATTAATGTTTTGAAACTTTTGGATGACTGTAGTCTTTTTCATAATTATGTTAGCTTGAACTTTTATGAACAATGGCTATTTTGGAAAATCTTTGTGAAAAGAATTTAAGTGTGAAAAATTTTATATCGGATGTGTATACTGCTTTGTTAGCTCATGTGACGTTAACAACTCTAATTCCGCTTAGCAAACGACTCTCTTGGATGCATACAAGGGAGGGCGTTACACTAATTGGTATCAGAGCAGTTTGGTCCATGGAATTGCTTGTGTTTGATTGAATTGACTGCTGTTTGTGTTTATCTGCTGATTGACTGTCTAAATGTGCTATAGTTAAGTATATATTAGCTAGGGTAGTTAGATTGTTAGGACTGTTCTGTGATAAGACACGGATGCATAGCTGACTTGTCCGAATTGAACTCGGGTACCTACTTGGGACTGCTGCCATGAATAACTTGCGGTGAGCCTGATCAACTCATTTCCTGATATTGTGAGTGCAGAATCATGGCGGGTGGTCGCGGTTCAACTCGGGGAAGGACTGGCGATGCGGAAGAGGATCTTATCACTACCATTGGGGGACTGGCAACGTTCATCCAGAATATGAGCCAAGAATGGCGCGACCATAGGCAACAGAATCAGAACCAACCCCCACTGCATGAAAATGCAGAAGAAATTGCCCGTCGGAGGTTGAAAGACTTCCGCAACTTCCAACCACCTACTTTTGAGGGTGAAGACAACCCTGAGGCTGCAGCAAAGTGGCTGCAGATGATCGAGCATATCTTTGAACGCATGGCATGCCCGGAAGCGCAGAAGACTGAGTACGCGTCGTACCAGCTAATGGGAGAAGCTTTAACATGGTGGACTGGTGCGAGGGCTCTGCTGAGAGCTCAGGACGTGGAACTAACATGGGCCGTGTTCAGACAAGTATTTCTGGATAAGTATTTTCCTAAGGCAATGCGAAGGATGAAGCACACTGAACTGCTGTCGCTCAGGCAGGGTAACATGACGGTTAATGAGTATATTGCAAAGTTTGGGCAGCTGATCGAGTACGCCAACTTTGACCGGAACATTTATGATGAAGAATGGCAGGTGGAGAAGTTCGAGAGCGGACTGCATCCGGAAATCCGCAAGCTCATCTTGACGACGGCTAATCGTACACTTCCAGAACTCATCAACCAGAGTCGTCAGGCAGAAGGAATCATTCTGGAGGCCAAGAACTTGAACAAGCCACCACCACAGTTCCACGGAGGAAACCGAGCAGGCAGATTCTTCAGGGCGGCACCTGGTAGGGGTCGAGGCAGAGGTACGCCATTGCAAGCGCGGCCTGGAAACTTTAAGAGAAACTTTACGGTGGGTCAATCGTCGACTGGACGTCAGGGCACGACTGTTTGTGCCACATGTGGAAAGAATCACTTTGGAGTCTGTCGCAAGAACAACAATGCATGCTTCAGATGCGGCCAGCAAGGTCATTTTGCTTACAAGTGCCCCCAGAACGCTGATCAACAGCCTCCGCAAGCACGGGTGTTCACATTGGATGCAAATGAAGCGCAGAAGTTTCCCAACCTGATCAAAGGTAATGTCACTCTGAATGGTCACCCAATTTCTGTTATCTTTGATTCTGGAGCGTCTGGCTCTTTTATGGCAAAGCATACTGCCTTGAGAATAGGCATCACCCCAACCCCGTTACCTCATGAGTTACACATCAGCACACCTACGGGAAGATCGTGCACAGCCTCAGAGATCTGCAGAGGTGTTACCTTGCAGTATGAAGGGAATACGTATACAGTTAACTTGGTGGTCCTGCCGGTATTCAACTTCGATGTGATTATCGGTATGGACTGGTTGACGGAAAACGGGATAACTTTGGATTGTCGAGCAGGGAAAGTCATTGTTCCTGCGAAAGATGGTAATTTTCAACCTTTCTCTCTCATTTCCTTATTGCAAGTTAGAAAAGAGCTCCGCAAGGGAGCAGCAGGGTATCTTTTGTCGATCGAGGCTGAGACCTCGATTGACAATCAAATTCAGAATGTACCGGTAGTTAGAGAATTCGAGGAGGTATTCCCGGATGAAATACCTCGATTGCCTCCTCATAGGGAAATAGAATTTTCGATCGAACTTGTTCCTGGAGTTGGACCAATCTCCATTGCTCCGTATCGTATGGCACCTTTGGAACTTCGCGAGTTGAAGAAGCAGATAGAAGAGCTTTTGGCAAAGGAATTTATCAGACCGAGTACTTCCCCATGGGGTGCTCCAGCTATCTTGATTAAGAAGAAGGATGGAAGTTTACGTCTGTGTGTAGATTACCGCCAGCTGAACAAAGTCACGGTGAAGAATAAGTACCCGCTACCGAGGATCGACGATTTGATGGACCAGCTGAGAGGAGCCAGAGTCTTTTCCAAGATAGACTTACGATCGGGATACCATCAGATCCGGGTCAAACCGGAGGATATTCCGAAAACCGCTTTTAGGACTCGTTATGGGCACTACGAATATCAGGTGATCCCATTCGGACTTACGAATGCTCCAGCGGTATTCATGGACTACATGAACCGCATCTTCCGCCCCTTTCTTGATCAATTTGTTATTGTGTTCATCGACGATATCCTGATTTACTCAGCTAATGAAGAGCTGCATGCGGAACATTTGAGGATTGTCTTGCAAATCTTGAAGGAGAAGCAGTTGTACGCGAAATGGTCGAAGTGCGAGTTTTGGCTTAAAGAGGTCCAGTTTCTGGGCCATGTCATTTCATCAGAAGGTATCGCGGTGGACCCCAGCAAAGTTGAAGCTGTCATGAATTGGGAACGACCCAAGACTGTCACCGAAGTAAGGAGTTTCTTAGGTCTGGCTGGATATTATCGAAGGTTTATCCAGAATTTCTCTCAGATAGTGCAACCCCTCACCCGTCTCACTCGGAAGGACAAGCCTTTTGAGTGGACTGAAGCCTGTGAAGAATGTTTCTTGGAACTAAAGAGCAGATTGACGAGTGCTCCCGTACTCACGATTCCGGATCCTACTCAAAAGTTCGAAGTATACTGTGATGCGTCACTGAAAGGACTTGGATGCGTGTTGATGCAGGATCGTATGGCGGTAGCTTACGCATCTCGACAACTTAAGCCTCACGAAGAAAATTATCCTACGCACGATTTGGAGTTAGCAGCTATAGTGTTCGCACTTAAAATCTGGAGGCACCACTTGTATGGTTCGCAGTTTGACGTGTTCAGCGATCATAAGAGTTTGAAGTACTTGTTCGACCAGAAGGAGCTGAATATGCGGCAACGTCGGTGGATGGAATTTCTGAAGGACTACGATTTTGAACTTAAATACCACCCAGGAAAGGCAAACGTGGTAGCTGACGCCCTGAGTAGAAAGACACTACACACTGCAACTCTGATGATGGAAGAATTGAAGTTGTTTGAGGCCTTTCGAGACTTGCACTTATCGGTAGACGAGAGAGGGAATAGCATGAGATTGGGAAATATAAAGGTGGAGAATGAATTGATCAGTAGGATTAAGGAGGCTCAGAAGGATGAAGAGTTAGTCCGCGAGTTGGTTGGTAACCAAGAGGTAGTAAAGGATGAGAATGATGTCTGGAGATTTCAAGGACGGCTGGTTGTGCCGAATGAAGAGTTGAAGCAAGAAGTTTTACAGGAGGCTCACAAGGGTAAGTACGCAGTTCATCCTGGATCCACGAAGATGTACCATGATTTGAAGACCTCATTTTGGTGGCCGGGTATGAAGCGTGATATTGCGGAGTATGTGTCTCGATGCTTAACTTGTCAGAAGGTGAAGTACGAACATCAGAAACCGTCGGGACTCCTTCAACCCTTGGAGATTCCCGAATGGAAGTGGGACAGTATTTCGATGGATTTTGTAGTTGGACTTCCTCGGACGCGAGAAGGATATGATTCTATCTGGGTGATTGTCGATCGTTTAACGAAGTCAGCTCATTTCTTGCGTGTTAGAACCACGTATGATACAGAGAGGCTTGCTAGAATTTATCTGCAGGAGATTGTGAAGCTGCACGGAGTTCCTACGAGTATTGTCAGTGATCGTGATCCCAAGTTTACATCTAAGTTTTGGGAATCCTTTCAAAGAGCATTAGGGACCCAATTGAGGTTGAGTACTGCTTATCATCCGCAGACCGATGGTCAAACGGAACGCACCATTCAAGCATTAGAGGACATGTTACGAGCATGTGTTCTGGAGTTAGGAGGCAGCTGGGATAGCTATCTTTCTTTGATTGAATTTGCTTACAACAACAGTTACCACTCCAGTATTCAGATGGCACCGTACGAAGCTTTGTATGGGAGGAAATGTAGATCCCCTTTATGTTGGACTGAAGTGGGTGAGCGAAGTATGTTAGGACCTGATCTAATTCAAGAAACATCCGAACAAGTAAAGAAGATTCGGGAGAATATGCAAAGGGCTCAGGCCAGACAGAAGAGTTATTACGACAAGCGTCATAAGCCTCTATCTTTCGAAGTCGGAGATCATGTGTTTTTGAGAATCACTCCTACATCGGGACTCGGAAGGAGAATGGGAGTTAAGAAGTTAAGTCCACGGTACTTAGGACCGTATCTGATTATGGACCGGATTGGAGAGTCTGCATACCGGTTGGCCTTACCACCCAATTTGTCAGGAATTCACAATGTATTTCATGTGTCACAGCTACGGAGGTATCTCTCTGATCCATCTCACGTGTTACAGCCGGAAGAAGTGGAACTCAAAGAAAATCTGACTTATCAAGTGCAACCGTTCCAAATTCTTGAGAGATCCGTCAAGCGACTCCGTTCTAAAGAGATTCCTTTGGTGAAGGTATTATGGAACAACAGATCGGCAGCTGAAGCCACTTGGGAGCGCGAGGACGACGTTCAGAAACGCTATCCAGAACTGTTTAGCTCTTAAGTAAGTTTATTTTGCGGACAAAATTCCTATTTGGTGGGGAGAGTGTAACATCCCGCATAATTAGTAAAATACATAAGTACTATAGGCTATGTGTACATGTGTAGAATTCGGATGTATGGTTTATGTGTAATGGCTTGTGAATTGTATAACCTTTAACCCTTGGATAAGACTAAGGTAATTAATTAAATTAAATCTTAGGAGGGTACATATGTAGACATGTGAATTTAATCTTATGAGTAATGTGAGTGTGTGTTAGAAGGCATTAGTGTTTAGATGTGGGCTAGTGTGTGTGTGTGGACTTGTTGCTATTGGATTTGTGATTGGATCCCTTGTGTGTGTGGCCAATGGCCCAAGGATGGCTCTTGGATCAAGCTAATTCAGCCCAAAGTTGTAACCATTCTTATTTCCCCTAAGCCTTGCCCAACTAGGGTGTCTTGTGCATCAAGGAACAACCACTTGGCTAAATGTTTTTCCTTCCCATTTATGCGCACAAGTGGGTGGATTACACTTAGAAAAATCTGCCAAATTCCTTCATGTTTGACCGCCACCTCACTTGGCTTTTGCACACTTGATTTCAATTTTATTGCATGGAAGACACATGTGCATTTTAGCATGATTTTAGGCTGCATACTTCTCCATTTTGCGCACATGGGGGGAGTCTTGGATCAGATTTCTTGTGTCACCAAAACTGCATAACTTGTTGACTTGGATAACCCCTTACACTCTCCATCATGAGACTGCATTGTGCAGATTTTTGGCAAGCTTTTGCAGCCCATCATGAGTCAAACCTCCTCCTCCTTCCACATGCATCATAAGTGAGATTTTGGGACTGCATTTTCATCATTTTTGCGCAGAGGACAGCCCCAAAATGAGTGTTTAGGCTGCCACAAATCAGTGCTCATAATGCACCTCTTTTCCTCTCATAATTTGCGCACCAAGGACTGCATCAAGGCAGATTTTTGGCTGCCACCAAGTTGAATTGCTTGTTAACTTAGTGAACCTTTTGCTTGTGCTCATGATGCACCTCTTCCACCCCACTTCATGCGCATAATTTGGTCAATGGTGCAGAAAATTTCTCTGACGTTGGACAGCCCCAAATCTGATCATATCACCCCTCACTCTTTGCATGTAAATAGAGTAAATTAGAAGCAAACTCTTGCTTGATTCAGCCTTGTATGCAGCCCCATCCTCTCAAGAAATCAGAATTTTCCATGATGGTTAATCATAGCAACTCCTCTCCTCTCTCCCTTTAAATTTGCGCACAAGAGGGGGCTGCCCCATTCACTTGTGCAGCCAACTCTCCTCCTCCTCCTCACTCCCTCTAGCCGCACCAACAAGCCTCCTTGGAGCAAGAAGACTTTGCCTAGCCAACTTCCTCCTTCCCTCACCTCAACCGTGACTCTAGACCTCCAAGCAAGAGTAAGTTTCCTCCTCACATTCCCTCACTGTCCAGCCTTGTCCTCAACCTTGAAGCTGCCCAAGTTGTCCATCCTCATCTTTGTTGCGCATAGGACATTCTAGGAGGAGAGGACTTGTTGTGAAGTAGAGCTAGTAAGGGTGTGGTGAAGTGTGTGCTTCAAGAGGTAGGCCTTGAACTTAGA
The DNA here is from genome assembly GCA_032173675.1 of Gastrolobium villosum. Lineage (NCBI taxonomy): Eukaryota > Viridiplantae > Streptophyta > Magnoliopsida > Fabales > Fabaceae > Gastrolobium > Gastrolobium villosum. The sequence goes on from JAVKPL010009380.1 coordinate 31,459, forward strand.
ACTCTTTCTTTGTGTAGCCATGTATGTATGCTTGAATGTCTCCTTGTATATGTGTTGCTTTGGATCCTTGGTTGAGCATGATTAAAGTATAAGTATGGAGCCATTTTATGATGATTTGTATGCATGAGTTGTAGAGTAAAAGTCTCATGATCATGCTTAAAATTATATGCCACTGTTTTGTATAATTAGGCCACTGTTTTAAAGAAGAAATGTGCCACTGTTTCGGTTTGATGTGCCACTGTTTTGTAGATAAAATGCCACTGTTTCGGTCCCTCAAAACCACATTAAAATGCCACTGTTTCTGCACATTACATGCCACTGTTTCTGCACACATATGCCACTGTTTCTGCACATTATATGCCACTGTTTCTGCACATATATGTCACTGTTTTAGTGCTCCCTAAGCCACTGTTTTAGTCATGAAATGCCACTGTTTCCATGCTTAAAATGCCACTGTTTTTATGCATAAAATGCCACTGTTTTAGTCATCATATGCCACTGTTTTTATGCATAATATGCCACTGTTTTAGTCATCATATGCCACTGTTTATATGCATAAAATGCCACTGTTTTAGTCATGAAATGCCACTGTTTCCATGCTTAAAATGCCACTGTTTTTATGCATAATATGCCACTGTTTTAGTCATCATATGCCACTGTTTTTATGCATAATATGCCACTGTTTTAGTCATCATATGCCACTGTTTATATGCATAAAATGCCACTGTTTTAGTTCATAATATGCCACTGTTTCAATGTCCAAAAACCAAGATTTATGCCACTGTTTTGGAAGTTCAAAGTGCCACTGTTTCTGTTTTAAAAACGCCACTGTTTCTGTTTTAAAAACGTCACTGTTTCTGTTTAAAACGTCACTGTTTTGCTGCTGTATGCTCACTGTTTTGCTGCTGTATGCTCACTGTTTTGCTGCTGTATGCTCACTGTTTTGCTGCTGTATGCTCACTGTTTTGCTGCTGTATGCTCACTGTTTTGCTGCTGTAAATAGCCACTGTAAATGATTAGTTGTAATTGATTTAGGTGCGCTTAAGAAGTGAGATACTTCGCTGCTGTTTGGTAATATTTAAGGCACGCAAAGGTAATATTTAAGGCACGCAGTGTTTACAGCAGCAAAACAGTGACGTTTTAAACAGAAACAGTGACGTTTTTAAAACAGAAACAGTGGCGTTTTTAAAACAGAAACAGTGGCACTTTGAACTTCCAAAACAGTGGCATAAATCTTGGTTTTTGGACATTGAAACAGTGGCATATTATGGATTAAAACAGTGGCATTTTATGCATACAAACAGTGGCATAGAAGGACTAAAATAGTGGCATTTTAAGCATAAAAACAGTGGCATCTGATGACTAAAATAGTGGCACATTATGCATAAAAACAGTGGCATATGATGACTTAAAACAGTGGCCTTTTATGCATAAAAACAGTGGCATTTTAAGCATGGAAACAGTGACATTTCATGACTAAAACAGTGGCATTTTAAGCATGGAAACAGTGACATTTCATGACTAAAACAGTGGCATTTCATGTGCAGAAACAGTGGCATGTAATGTGCAGAAACAGTGGCATATATGTGCAGAAACAGTGGCATGTAATGTGCAGAAACAGTGGCATATATGTGCAGAAATAGTGGCATGTAATGTGCAGAAACAGTGGCATATATGTGCAGAAATAGTGGCATGTAATGTGCAGAAACAGTGGCATATATGTGCAGAAACAGTGGCATGTAATGTGCAGAAACAGTGGCATGTAAGGGTGATCTTGAGGGACCGAAACAATGAGCCTTTTATCATCAAAACAGTGGCACATACTTAGGGAAACAGTGGCATATTTCTCTTTAAAACAGTGGCCTAATCATACAAAATAGTGGCATATAATTTTAAGTATGATCATGAGACTTTTACTCTACAACTCATGCATACAAATCATCATAAAATGGCTCCATACTTATACTTTAATCATGCTCAACCAAGGATCCAAAGCAACACATATACAAGGAGACATTCAAGCATACATACATGGCTACACAAAGAAAGAGTTCAAAGTTCAAGGCCTACCTCTTGTAGCACACCCTTCAAAGTCAAGAATCACACACCACCTTCTAGCTTCACTACACAACAAGTCCTTACTTCCTATGGTGATCTATGCGCAACAAGGATGAGGAACAAGGTTTGCACTAGCTTGGTGTAAGGCTACGGTTGAGGTGAGGGAAGGAGGGAGTTGGCTTGGCAAAGTCTTCTTGCTCCAAGGTGGCTTGTTGGTGCGGCTAGAGGGAGTGAGGAGGAGGAGGAGAGTTGGCTGCACAAGTGAATGGGGCAGCCCCCTCTTGTGCGCAAATTTAAAGGGAGAGAGGAGAGGAGTTGCTATGATTACCCATCATGGAAAATTCTGATTTCTTGAGAGGATGGGGCTGCATACAAGGCTGAATCAAGCAAGGGTTTGCTTCTAATTTACACTATTTACATGCAAAGAGTGAGGGGTGATATGTTCAGATTTGGTGGCTGTCCTAAGTCAGAAAATTTTCTGCATCATTGACCAAGTTATGCGCATGAAGTGGGGTGGAAGAGATGCATCATGAGCACAAGCAAAAGGTTCACTAAGTTAACAAGCAATTCAACTTGGTGGCAGCCAAAAATCTGCCTTGATGCAGTCCTTGGTGCGCAAATTATGAGAGGAAAAGAGGTGCATTATGAGTACATGTAAGAGCTTTGCTATGTCAACAAGGAAAACAACTATGTGGCAGCCCAAAAATCTGCACTTAGGCAACCTTGGTGCGCAATGATGAGAGGGAAAGAGGTGCATCATGGGTGCAGATTTGTGACAGCCCAAATTCAGATTTTGGAGCTGCACAAAATGATGAAAATGCAGCCAAAAATCCTCTTATGATGCATGTGAAAACAAGGCAGGTTTGACTCATGATGGGCTGCAAAAGCTTGCCAAAAATCTGCACAATGCAGTCTAATGATGGAAGTGTAAGAGGGTTCTCCAAGTCAACAAGTTAGGCAGTTTGTGTCATAAGAAAAATCTGCACCAAGGTCCCTCCCATGTGCGCCTAAATGGGGAAATATGCAGCCTAAAATCAAGCTCAAAGGTCCATGTGTCTTCCATGCAATAGGTTTTAAATCAAGTGTGCATAAGCCAAGTGAGGTGGCGGTCAAACATGAAGGAATTTGGCAGATTTTTCTAAGTGTAATCCACCCACTTGTGCGCATAAATGAGAAGGAAAAACATTTAGCCAAGTGGTTGTTCCTTGATGCACAAGACACCCTAGTTGGGCAAGGCTTAGGGGAAATAAGAATGGTTACAACTTTGGGCTGAATTAGCTTGATCCAAGAGCCATCCTTGGGCCATTGGCCACACACACAAAAGGATCCAATCACAAATCCAATAGTAACAAGTCCACACACTCACTAGCCCACATCCAAACACTAATGCCTTCACATTACTCATAAGATTAAATTCACATGTCTACATATGTATCTTCCAATGATTTAATTTAATTAATTACCTTAGTCTTATCCAAGGAATAAAGATCAAACAATTCACAAGCCATCACACATAAACCATACATCTGAATTCTACACATGTACATATAGCATATAGTACTAATGTATTTTACTAATTATGCGGGATGTTACACCAAGTTTCATCCCGCATCGCAATCCTCTTCATTGATCTGAATAACTTAACTCCACACGTAACAGCCTCATTACTTTATAACTGACTCATTAATCATTGATATGAATAACATAACTCCACACATAACAGCCTCATTACTTTATAACTAACTCATTAATATCATCCAAGTTTCATCCCGCATCGCAATCCTCTTCATTGATCTGAATAACATAACTCCACACGTAACAGCCTCATTACTTTATAACTGACTCATTAATCATTGATATGAATAACATAACTCCACACATAACAGCCTCATTACTTTATAACTAACTCATTAATATCATCCAAGTTTCATCCCGCATCGCAATCCTCTTCATTGATCTGAATAACATAACTCCACACGTAACAGCCTCATTACTTTATAACTGACTCATTAATCATTGATATGAATAACATAACTCCACACATAACAGCCTCATTACTTTATAACTAACTCATTAATATCATCCAAGTTTCATCCCGCATCGCAATCCTCTTCATTGATCTGAATAACATAACTCCACACGTAACAGCCTCATTACTTTATAACTGACTCATTAATCATTGATATGAATAACATAACTCCACACATAACAGCCTCATTACTTTATAACTAACTCATTAATATCATCCAAGTTTCATCCCGCATCGCAATCCTCTTCATTGATCTGAATAACATAACTCCACACGTAACAGCCTCATTACTTTATAACTGACTCATTAATCATTGATATGAATAACATAACTCCACACATAACAGCCTCATTACTTTATAACTAACTCATTAATATCATCCAAGTTTCATCCCGCATCGCAATCCTCTTCATTGATCTGAATAACTTAACTCCACACGTAACAGCCTCATTACTTTATAACTGACTCATTAATCATTGATATGAATAACATAACTCCACACATAACAGCCTCATTACTTTATAACTAACTCATTAATATCATCCAAGTTTCATCCCGCATCGCAATCCTCTTCATTGATCTGAATAACATAACTCCACACGTAACAGCCTCATTACTTTATAACTGACTCATTAATCATTGATATGAATAACATAACTCCACACATAACAGCCTCATTACTTTATAACTAACTCATTAATATCATCCAAGTTTCATCCCGCATCGCAATCCTCCTCATTGATCTGAATAACTTAACTCCACACGTAACAGCCTCATTACTTTATAACTGACTCATTAATCATTGATATGAATAACATAACTCCACACATAACAGCCTCATTACTTTATAACTAACTCATTAATATCATCCAAGTTTCATCCCGCATCGCAATCCTCTTCATTGATCTGAATAACTTAACTCCACTCGTAACAGCCTCATTACTTTATAACTGACTCATTAATCATTGATATGAATAACATAACTCCACACATAACAGCCTCATTACTTTATAACTGACTCATTAATATCATCCAAGTTTCATCTCGCATCGCAATCCTCTTCATTGATCTGAATAACTTAACTCCACACGTAACAGCCTCATTACTTTATAACTGACTCATTAATCATTGATATGAATAACATAACTCCACACATAACAGCCTCATTACTTTATAACTAACTCATTA
>JAVKPL010009381.1:0-36436 GCA_032173675.1 Gastrolobium villosum
TGTACAAAGAAATTTCCGAAGGGTTTTTGTTCCCGTACGACTATTGATGATGACAGATTCCCTCATTATAAGAGAAGAGATAATGGGAGGGTTGCGAAGAAAAATGGTGTTGAACTTGATAATCGTTTTGTTGTGCCTTATAATGCAAAACTCCTTTTAAAGTACCAAGCTCATATTAATGTGGAATATACCTGTCAGACCAGTGCTATTAAATATCTTTTTAAATACATTCATAAAGGAAATGATAGAGTTACTGCTGCTATACATCATTCAGATGATGAAATTAAAATGTTTTATGATTGCAGGTACTGAAACTAATCTCCATTAGCTTTTGAATTACTGTGCATGTATTATTTTTTTTACTAGACTCCATTTAACATAATTCTTTATTTATGATAGGTATGTATCCGCATGTGAAGCTGCTTGGAGAATATTTGGATTTGAAATTCATTACAGAAACCCCCCTGTGATGAGATTGCCTTTTCACTTACCCAATGAAAAGACCGTTGTTTTTCATGATACTGCATCAATATCTGAAGTAAAGACAAGTGAGGAGTTTAGACAATCAATTTTTGAGAGTTGGATGGATGCAAATAAAAAATTCCCAGAAGGTAGACATCTTACTTATGCCGAATATCCAACTCATTTTGTTTATAATGCAAATAGTCAAGAATGGCATCCTAGAAAAAAAGGATTCTCAATTGGAAGAATAAATCGTTTTTCTGCAAATAGTGGAGAAGATTCCTATCTTCGAATGCTTCTTAATTTTAAAAAGGGTTGCACAAGTTATGAGGACCTGAGAACTATCAATGGGGTGATGTTTCCAACATTTAAAGATGCTTGCTATTCTCTTGGACTTTTGGATGATGACAATGAATACATTGATGCAATTAAGGAGGCAAGTTCTTGGCAGTCAGCTTCTTATCTTAGACGTCTTTTTGCTCTGTTGTTGTTCGGTAACCCAATGAATAGACCTGAAAATGTTTGGGGGAAGTGTTGGCAATTTCTCTCTGACGATGTTCTTTATCGACATAGAACAACAGTAGGACATCCAGGTATTCATTATGAACATATCGTATGCATTATAATTTTTTTATCATTATTTTTTTTCTGTTGAATATACCACTTTTTTGTGGCAAAAATAATGTACCATGAGTACTGTTATAATTGTACTTTCAATTGTCATTTTTTCATTGTTTTCCACGTTTCTACAGATGCAATTCTTACTGAAGAACAAATAAAAAACACAACACTTGCTGAAATTGATAAAGTGCTACAGAGTAATGGAAAATGCCTTTCTGATTACCCTTCAATGCCCTGCATCACTGGTGCATCTTTGCTTGATATGCACAACCGCTTAGTGCTTGATGAATTATTGTATGACAGATTGTTTTTGGTTAGAGAACATAAAAGACTAATGAGTTCCCTTACAGATGAGCAAAAAGTTGTCTATGACAAGATAATTTCGGCAGTTTCAGTGGGTACAGGGGGATTCTTTTTTCTATATGGCTTTGGTGGTACAGGAAAGACATTTATTTGGAATACATTGTCAACATCCATTAGATCAAAAGGCGAAATTGTACTTAATGTTGCTTCTAGCGGGATTGCATCACTTTTGCTTCCTGGAGGCCGGACAGCACACTCTAGATTTCGTATTCCAATTCAGATCACTGAGGATTCAACATGTAATATACGGCAGAATTCTAATATTGCCGAATTGCTAGCGAAAACAAAGCTAATCATATGGGATGAAGCTCCAATGGTACACAGATTTTGCTTTGAGGCTCTAGACAAAACACTTAGAGATGTTCTTAGATTTTCTGATTCAAGTTGTGTTGATAAACCATTTGGTGGGAAAGTTGTTGTTCTTGGGGGTGACTTCAGGCAAATCTTACCTGTTGTTCCTCATGGAAGCAGACAAGATATAGTCCATGCAACCATTAATTCTTCTTGTCTTTGGTCTCATTGTTATTTATTAACTTTGACCAAGAACATGCGGCTTAGTTCTGGAAGTGACACTCACAATTTAATGGAAATAAAGGAATTTTCTGATTGGCTTCTTAAAGTCGGGGATGGTGTTCTTGGAGATGATGTGGATGGAGAATCTATTATAACAATTCCAGATGAATTATTGATTAAAGAATCACCGAATCCACTTTCAGATTTAATGGATTTTGTGTATCCTGATATCTTGGATCATATTTTAGAACCCACATTCTTTAAAGAACGTGTCATTCTGACTCCAAAATTGGCAGATGTTTCTATTTTAAATGAGAACTTAATGTCTTTGATTCCAGGTGACGAAAGAATATATTTAAGTTCAGATAATATTTTGAAGCAAGAAAAGCAAAAATGTCACATTAAAAAAAAAATCAAAACAAGTATGCATAATGGCCATAAAACCAAACACATCACCTGCAGGTGCATCCTCCATCTCAGCATCGTGGTGGACTGGGATCTCAGGTGGTTCTGGTGCCTTCTTCCAGTACCAGGGACCCGCTCTGCTCTGCTGGATCCCACACTGCTTCAGCAGTCTCTCACCAAATATGGCATTCCACCCTGTGGCGACCTTAAAGTTCTCAGTCGCCGTAGGCACACCAAATCTGTCTAGGATCTTCTGCACCAGGAATGCAAAAGGCAATTCAGCCTTCTTCGACTTGGCAGCCTTCCACATCAATATGCAGATGTAATGCCTCCAGTTCACCTCCCTGCGGTGGAGGAGGGCCCACAGTATAACAAAATCTCCTTCCAGCACCTTCGAATGATTATGCGGGCGCTGAAAAATAATATGTGTGACCACATAATGGAGAATACGAGCAGAAACCAACAAGTTGCTCACAGGGTAGTGAGAAAAATGTCCGGCCTCGGCGTCTGCCCTCCTGGTCTGTGTGACTATGGTCTCCCTGTCATAATCACCAAAGATATGATGGCTGTCTCCATCATATAGAGCTGCTCCTGTGACAGCATCAAAATCATAACCCAGGAGCTCTGTCCAAATGGGCGCAGTCATGACGATATCAATCCCGCAGACACGGGAAGTCAGCTCGCCATTCGCATAGCCAAGGTTCTGGTAGAAGGCTCTCACCATCACCTCAGAGTAGGGGCATCTCATCTCCGCAAGCACAATTAAATGTGTCTCCTCAAGTAGCGGCACTATTTCAAAATTCTCCAAATTGAAGAAGGCCGAATCCAGTGATTTCGGCTCGCAGATCTTCCTGCTCATGAAATATTTGACATACTTTTCGTGGGCAGCTACATCGTCGTCAAACAAATAACCGAACGGCAAGTCCGGAGCCTGACTCGCACCAGCCTGCGGCTGAGAGGATGACGACCCGTCCTGTCGCCGCTTGCTTCTTCGCTCGTTTTCCACCAACGGCAGCTTTGAGATGCGTCTGGCACTCATTTCGCCACACAACTAAACTGAAAAAAAAAATGCCAACATCAGAAATATAAACATACAGATTAGGGTTAGGGTTAGAGTTAGGGTTAGGGTTTAGGGTGAGGCAGATTGGTTAAGGTTAGGGTTAGGGTTAGGGTTAGGGTTAGGGTTAGGGTTTATGGTGAGGCAGATTGGTTAGGGTTAGGGTTAGGGTTAGGGTTAGTGTAACACATACAAGGGTAACACATACAAATTGATAAAATTATTCGGTCTAAATGCAATAATATAAATGAAATTACAATGAATTGATAAATTTACACATGAGGGATGGATATATAGAATCAAATCAATGAAACGAAAAAAAAAATTACCTTAAATCGATTGCAATCGGTGGAAGATAGAGAGGATCACACACTGATGATCAGAAACCACAACAATATGTGCAAGATTCGACCTTCAAATCGCACCTAATATGCCTCTCAAAGCAGCTTTACTCGGGTACCCTTTGTGGGTTTTACCGAATGGGGCTGCTGGCCTTTATAAAATGCAATCTGGTCGACACTTACCCGGATACATACTTATGTACCCGGGTAAGTAATGCAAAGTGTGCCCAGTTTTGAAGAACTCTACCCGGGTACACACCTATCTACCCGGGTAGGTAAGAAATTTCAAAATCTACCCGGGTAAGTGAGTGTGTACCCGGGTAGGAAGTGTGGTCAACGGTCAAACAGGGGCAGATTGGTGTTATGTTTGTGGGAGAGGTTAAATTTTCGTATTAGTTTAAAATGAGGGTCAAATTGGTAATTATTTATTAAATAAGGGCCATAAGGGTCAAAAAGCCTATTTTTTACCTTATAAAAAATCTATTTATTTCCTCATTATTTCTTATCTTTATTTTTTTTTATACATACTCTGTTTATTTATTTATTTTCGGTATTATTATATCAGAATATTAACTAATATTTATCATTTTTATCTCCTCTTGATATTTTATCTATTTTATGTTAAAAAAAGAATAGATAGAGTAGATATAAAAAATAAATAAATAAAATATATTTTTTTATATAAAAAAAATCTTTTCAGAAAAGTCTAACTAGTTTTAGACTTTGCAAGTTTGGAGTAGTTTATTTTAGGGTTAGTTTTTCTTATTTTTATTTTTCTTGTGTCTATTTTCTTATTGAGTTTTTAAATGAAACTATTATTTTTTAAAACAAATAAACCAAATAGCAATTTAAGCTTTTTGGCTTAATTTGTTTTTAATTAAATACTTTTTATAAAATAAATTCAAATTTTAATCAACACTAACCTTGTTTAAGATTTTAATTAAGAAATTATTAAAAATTTAGTTTTTTAATAAGAAAATATGTGTCCTACAAAAGTACTGAAAAAATGAAAATTTATTCCCATTCATATGGTATCTGTAAATTGTGCATATGTGATAATAACACTGCTGGTTTTGTAAGCCATGAAATTGACGAAATTCGCAGTTATTAATGAATTCTACACTATTTACAAAAATTAACTCTGTCGTATTTTTAGCAATATGTTAAAAAATATTTTTTTAATTAATTTATAATTTTTTTTGGATACATTTATAATTATTTCAAGTAGGCAGTATTGTATACAATGAAAAGAGAGAAACAAAATAATAAAACACGATTATGAGATCCATTTTTTTTTTTTGGTAATCTTATGATGAAATCCATTTAGTTTTACGTGAACGTGACGTGACACAAAATTATTTTCTACAATTTCAAAATGATATAGTTTTAGGATTTGAAAACAAAAATTGAAATTATTTTGATAAAACTTATAATATAAAGAATAAAATAAAATTTTAAAATGCCCTATATTATATTATATTGTGTACAAACTTATACACAATATAGCCGTGAAATACGATGACAAAATAATTGATTATATTAAAAACCGGTGTGTTGAAGGGTGGAAAAGTTAAGAAATAACATATTTTAAGAAAATATTTTAGGAAAAAAACACCAGGATTGGTTCAGTGATAATTAGTTTGTATTAGATTATGTGTTCAATTCGGCCTTTTCACCTTTTGTCCCTCATTAATTAAAGAGGGGCAGATTAATAGATAATTCTGAGTAAGGGACAAAATGGTTATTAAATAATTAATGAGGGGAAAATGAGTGAAAAAGCCCGTTCAATTCACTAATGTATCAAAAAAAATATTTTAGGAAAATATATTTATCCTTTTAAAGGATAATCATTTTACTTAAAATTAATGTTTTATTTATTTGAAATTTAAGTTAAAAAATAAACTCTCACTTTTTCTCTCTTATAATTTTTATTTTGTATTTATTTCTATCACTTAATATAATATTATTCTATTTATTTAAAAGAACAAACACTCAATCTAATATTTGAAGGGAAATGTTATATTTACTACATTTTTTTCTTACTATTTTTTACTATCAAATCTTAACCGTTGATTTTCGTCAATCTAATGGTTATAATTTATTGGATCATATTTATTAATTAATTATTAATTTTCAATAAATTATAACCGTTAGATTGATGGAAATCAACTGTTAAGATTTGGTAATAAGAACTAATAAAATAAAAGTAATAAGTATAATCTATCCCTATTTTAATTATAAAATATGATTAAAAAAGTATTATCTTTTTTTACATGCCGAATCTATAAGTTCATATTATATTATTTATTTTGAATAAAATAAATAAAATTATTATTTCAATATTTTTAAATGATAAAATAATATTATTTGATTTATTTTTTTAATTATTAAACATTTAAAACCAAAATTTTTGTTTTTTAATTATAGTTTAAACTAAACTCATAATTTGGATAGACTAATACACTAGTATATTTAAAATATTAGATTTATCATCTATCATTTAATATGACGATAAAAAATTTCCTACATACACAATATTTTATGGACCCATAGCAAAAAAAAATCTCTATAACATAATACAATCAGTCTTCCTACAATATAATTCTTATAAAATCCTAAAATATTTTACGGAGCTGGTATTCAAGCATAGGCTATTTTTTTTTGTAGTCTACGCTATTATTTACAGCCCTGAAATCTGATCGGAAAATTCGATAGCTTGTTTTGTCGTCGGCGCAAACGTATCGTGTCGGGTTAGGGTTTGGGTTGTGAGGGTGTGTCGCAGTCCAGGAGTTGGAGGACAATGGACGCAGAGATTGACCACTACGTGGTGCTAGGGTTACCATCCGGCGAAGAAGGTTCGAAGCTAACAGAGAAAGAGATCGTAAAGGCTTACAAATCGAAGGCTTTTGAATTGCATCCTGACAAGAGACCCGATGACCCTAACGCTGCTTCCAATTTCCAACTGCTCCAAACATCCTACGGCATCCTTAGGGACGATAAAGCTCGTAAGTTGTTCGATGACCACTTGCGTGTCAAGCGCGACCACCAGCGCCGCCTGTCCCAGCGCGACGGAAAGCGCCGCAAAATGGTCTCCGATCTCGAACAGAGAGAGCGCGATGCCTCTGCTCCTGATCCCTCTGTTAAGGAACGCGAAAAGGAGGCGAGGATCGCGCGGCAGTTCAAGGAAGAGATTGCGATGATTCGTGCTATGCACGCCAAGAAAGTGCAATTGCCTGATGCTTCTGCTAAGAAGAAAAGGAGGGTGGGTGCTAGTGGTGGTGGCGGTGGGGTTGGGATTGGGGTGAATAAAGAGAATGTTCTGAAAGTTTCGTGGGAGAAGTTTGGTGAAGTTTATTCCTCTAATAAATTGAGGGAATTGTTTTCAAAGTTTGGTGAAGTTGAAGATGTTGTCATGAAGGTGGGTAAGAAGAGGGGTTCTGCACTCGTTGTAATGGCCACTAAAGAAGGAGCTGTAAGTTTCTCTTCCAATTTTGATTTTTTTTTTTTTTTGTGTTTTCTTTTTGTATAACCCGGAGATATCCCCATTCAACCTCCTCCGGTCACCTTGCCCTCGGGGTACGCCTTATAGGCTAGCCCCTTATTGGAACAGCGGGTGCATTGAGTTTCGCTACAGGAGAAAGAATGAGACTAATTCTCCAACCGAGAAAGAGACACTTTCCTCCTCTGCCCCCCAAAGATTTTCCAAGAATTTACTTGAGGTAGTAAACCCTGACTCAAGCGAACCCTTGGGAACCGAGCTAGCCTTGGGGTTATTATTTTTTGTGTTTAACATTTGAATACTTTGACTTTTTTTTTTTTTTTTCCAATTAAATGGTTTAGAGGAAGAACTGTGAAAACTTTAGGAGAACTCAATTTTTATGATTTTATTGAAATTTTGATATTTGGTAGAGTCCAGTTGTGTTGATTGATCCTCCATTCATGTAGCTAACTCATGTTAAGAGGGATAAAGCTTTTATTGTTGTTGTTTTTTTCTGTCTGTATTTTAAGTGCTTGTATATCTGATTTACCAATTTGTTTTTGTGGCTTTATCCAGGTTGCTGCGACAGGATCGGTGATTGGTCATCTTGCTAATCCGTTGCTGGTTTTACCTCATAAACCAGCAATGCCGGCGGATTCTCATAAACCAGCAATGCCGGCAGATTCTCATAAACCAGCAATGCCGGCGGATTCTTCAGGTGCTCCGAAGTCTTTGGAAGAGTTTCAAGCGTTTGAGGATTATGTTCTGAAGAAACTGCAAAAGGTCTGCGTCTACCTTTGCCTCTAAACTTTTCACATTTTTTTAGCTGCTCTGTTATTTCTTCTGATATATACTGCTATTTACCAACTTGAACATAGTTTTATTTGACCCATTATATATTAGATGGATAAGGCTCACATAAATAGAAACCACAAATTCAACTAATGATCATTAGAAGCTAGAACAACATTTAATAATGATAATGATCAACAAACCAAGTCAAACGCTAATGACTAATATTGATACGAGCTTTATTAAAATTGAATTCATTATGATATAATTTGGTCCATATAGGATTAAAATTAAACTCTTTTAAGTAACAACCATAGTTTGATTGATTGCTTGTTATCCAAGATTTGGAGTACGTGTGCTTTATTTTAGTGTAATTCTGTGGGGGTTATTAATCTACTTGTTACTGATGCGTGACAAAGTAAGTAATGCAGACATGGTTGCCTTGTTTTCAATTCCCTAATCCGAAGCTGCTAATAGTCCAAATCCCTACACTAGTTTGTAATGATGTTTTGATTACAGAGCTATATCTCAAAGTGTGAAGTGTGCTAATTTAATTTTAATAAATTTCTATATCTTAGTGTGAAAGTGTATTTCTAATTTAATTTTATTACGATTTGCCATTCTACTGTAATGAAGTTCAATTTGTATTTTATGCTCCCCCAAAGCAAAAATAGAACTTAATTGGACACTAATAATAGTAATAAATGACTAACAAAGGATAGTAGCAATTTAAAATGTGTAATCCTCCAAGCTTAGTTATATGGGGGACCAGTTCTAAATGTTTTTATTTCAGTTTTGATGAATAAACTGCTCTTCTTTGTATAATCTGTGTTCCTGTGTCGTAATACTTTCTATGCCATCTGTCAACTTGATACCTTACCTGCTTTCTTCACTTGTTTCTGTGTGCAGGCTGCGGAAAAGCAAAGATGACGCAGTCAGATGTTAAACATAAGAGCAGACTATTTGGCATGGTCATCCCCAATTCTAATTTTTAGGTATTGAAACTACTATCGCAGTCATCAGTGATATGTCAGTCTGTGTCTTTGCGTTGGGATTGCAATAGAATCTAGTGCTGAAACAAAATTTTTGTGCTGCACAGAAAGATTAGCAGAGGAAACAAAGTGAGAGATAGGATATTGAGTACAAGAGGGACAAGTTTTCTTGTGACAAGATCTTTTTCCTTTTCTAAGAGCAATGGGCAAATCATTAGAATCAACATTAATGGGTAACTCATCAGAGGTATCATGATCAGAAATATGAGATTCAGGACTTACCAGAGGTTCAGACGATTGAGGTTGCTGTTGAGGCAATGTGGGCTATGTCATAATCTTCCGTATCTCTGGTGTACTTGATGTATCGGTTTTTTTTTTTTTTTTTTTTTTTTTAAAAAGGTATTTTAAATATTATTGAGTTGTGTATAAAAATTTACAAGAGTACTCTATTTATAGAGTACAGAAAGGTCGAGGAATAGTATACCAGAGAACATATGGTTGGATAATTTAATATTATTGTTATAATTTTGCTATTCCATGTTTGGGGAGTTTGTTTTTTTTCCTGGTTCAAATATCAAGCATAGAATAGGTGCTTGTGCTAAAGGAAAGCTAATGGCTAACATTAACTTCTTGTTGTAAATAATTGTAATTAGTTATTTATTTATTCTAGAATCTTCTATAGGATTTTTTAATACATTTGTATTAAGGTAAGGGTACATGAATATCATTGAAGATTGGGTTTAATATAGATTATCTGCCATTGAGGCAGAAAACTAATTCTGCAGCAACCAGATATGATGTCGTATCTTTCCTTTTTTCTTTTTTTCACTCTTTGGTTGCAGATTAACTTTTCCCTCAAATTTTTCCTCTCTTCCATTACAAACAAACCAGCGTTCCAACTCCCACCAACTAGCCGCCCTGCACTGAGAAGGAAAATGATGTTTCTTTCTCTTCTTATTTTTTTTGTTTTTTTGGGTCTTTGGTTCCAATCGACTTTCCCCTCCAATTTTTCCCCCTCCTCCATTGCAAACCAAGTCTTCCCTCCAACCACCGACCAACCAACCCCACTGTGTTGGAGATTTCGCTTCTCAACTCCACGCCACGCTAGCAACCTTGCCACTGATCGTCAGTCGCTGCGAAGGCACACAAGATGATCTTCGTTTCCTTGTTTTCTTAACAGGTCACTTAGGGGGGGGGGGGGGGGGTATCGCCCTAAGTAGAGAGAAGCATTGCAGCAAACTTTGACCAATAACGTTTGACATAACATACATACTAATCGAAGAATTTCTGTAATTAAACATGTTTATACCTCCTAAAATCAACATTAAGTGAAAAAACAAGACGAGAATGCAATTGTTTTCTCCTTCACAAAGGCACCCTTTTTACTAAAACAAACAAGACCCAGAAGCATAAGAAACCTTTCCCTTACCCCTTCATGTGTTGCTGCGCCACCCACAACAATTGAACCCAATAAACCATTCCCCGAAACGGAAAAGAGCGAAATTGAAGATGAATTTGGCTATGAGAGCTCGCTCTCGAAGTTCTATTGGAGGGATCACTGGTACCCGGTTTCGTTAATTGAGGATGTGAACTCTCGCTATCCCACACCGTTTTAGCTTTTGGGTCGTTAAATTGTGCTTTGGTATGATAACTCCAATGTTAGCATATGGGTGTCCTAGAGACAATCTTTTGATTAAATAAAGGACACTAGATGTAGAACTTTATTTGTCGCAAATAAATGTAAGCACTATTTATTCAGTTTCATATTGTGTCTCGATATTACTGTTAATATTATATGAATGAACTGGATAAACCCCTTGGAATAGAACAGGTATCTCTTGAGTATCTGTGATGAGATCACGATCATGAGGATTCAAGGATATTGCATGTCTATCCCTAATTATATGTTCCTAGTCTAGAGACACTGAGTTTGGGGATCAGTGATCTCGAGTAAAGACTAGTACGACTTATCTACTTGTATATGGATACAAGGTAAAGACCTCATGAGCTGCAGATATGGAGATATCTTAGCTAAAGTCGTGGGTGGACCTATAAGAGTATAGCTCGCACTGAACAGACCCAAAAAGAGACTCTATGAGGAAATCTCACAGATAGTGTCATTAGAGTAATCTCTTTATGTTTGGGTGTGTCTTTCCTTAGACCAGAAGTTATTACCTAGACTGTGTTCTTGAAGACATGTTTTGATTGTATACCTCGTCTGCCTGAAACATGGAGACTCATAGGTATACTGTTGGGCGTGTCCTTAAAGGGCACAGGGCTAGGGTAATAAGCTGAAGGAATTCGTCAAATCTCTGTGAGAGATTAGGTTATCTGTAAACCAGAGAAATCGGGATGACATTTACAAAGACTCGGGAATCTATGCATAGTAAAAGAGATCATGAGATGATCTGCCTTTAGAGTCAGTAAATTGAAGATTCCCTATTTCGAATAAAGCTTACCCTAAACCGCAGGGGTTGATACATTTCCTTACCCTAGGTTAATGGGAAGATAACCGAGACGAAGGGAAATACATACGGTAACCAAATATGTGCAATAGGATGATCAAGTCATTAATCTGACTAGTTCTGGGGCAACGAAGCATTGCTAGTGCTCTGTGTTGTCATTAATTGGGTTGTGGGCTTGTTGGGCCCAAGCCCAGTTATGTCAGTAGCTAAGTTGGACCTAATGGGTCACACACTAACACCTTGTAGTTATGATGGACTAGCTTTAAAGGTATTGGGCCTAATAATGTTATTAGCCCAAGAAGCTGTTTGGAAGCCCACCTAAATGGGTGGGTGGTGCATGGAGTTTAGTAATGGGCTTGGATAGTCCAAGCCATTACTAATTAATTTAATTAGTTAAATTAATAATCAAATATTTGAATTTCGAATTTTGAATTTGAAATTTGAATTTTGAAATTTGAATTTAGAATTTGAATTTCGAAATTCGAATTTTGAATTTGAAATTTGAAATTTGAATTTTAAAATTTGAATTTGAATTTGAATTTGAATTTTGAAATTCGAATTTTGAATTTGAAATTTGAAATTTTAAATTTTGAAATTTGAATTTGAATGTTTGAACGTTTGAACGTTTGAATTCAAGTGTTTGAATTCGAATTTGAATTGGTTTTGAAAAATTGTTTCATAACAAAAGGATAAGACAGGATCTTATTGGAGCATATTCCTTGGATGAAGAAGCATCTTTGGAGGCTCTCCCTAGGCTGTTTGGTGCGCCACTTTTAAGTGATAAGAGTGTTATCTTATCACTTAAAACAAACCTCCATTCAGATTTGGTGGTTGAGGGAATCAGTGGGTAAGTTGATTCAAATTTTGAATGCAACTGCTCAATGTATTTGGACCCTTTATAGGGCTGAATTATGCGCATGAAAACTATATACTATATGATAGTTTATGAATTTAAGTTTAAATTAATTTGAATTTAAATTCATGTGGATAAGATTGAAGGTTGTTGGCAAAGTTTGTTTTGCAACAGCTCCACCTTATCACACTGTTTCATGCACAACTTTCAAAGAAATTTGAAAGTTTGTTTTTCATTTTGAATGAATGAATTCCCTCCTCCTCTCCAAAGGGTGCGCATAAATAGACATGTTCCTCACCTTAGGTTTCATTGAAAAAACCAAGCCAACTCTCCTCCTCTATGCACCATTCTATAGGGTAGCTCAGTACACCTTTCCAAACAGGATACCTAGCCTCCACCATCACCACTTGTGCGCATAGCAAGCCTCATTGTGGTGTTCATCTGGTGGCTTTCAAGAAAGAGTTCTTGCATCATAGACGAACGGTGGTGTGGATCACCATTAGAGGGTTTGAACCCTTCAAGCCTGACATCTCATCTCCCTGACTGATCAGGCCAAAACAAGGTAACATCATGCTGTCTTAAAGCATGAACCTATGTGTGCATGTATGTTCCGCAGTAAATTTTTTATTTTACACCTTACATGCATCGGCCTTCAAAGGCCAGTTTACTTTCAAGTGGTATCAGAGCCCGGTTGCTTTACCATCGACGGGTGATGGTACCTTGTTTGTGAAAAGAGTCTTTCACGGTCAAAAATCTTTAAAGGGTTAAAGTTTAAATTCTGCATGTGGATTTTGAATCACAAATCCTTTAAAGTGTTAAAGTTTTTGTTTTTATGAACATGAAAATTTGATTCTGTGTTCATAAAACATTATGCATCATGGTTTAGTTTCTTTTCTTTATGAAAGTTCTAAAAGGAACACCCTTTTTGAAAGGGTAGATTCGGCCATGGAGGGTACTAAGAGTACCTTGAATGATTTCTTATTTTTCTCCATGAATTGTGTCATGTTTATATGCATGAAATTTTGTGAAAAATTTATCATATAGTTACCTATATGATTCGGCCATGTAGGGATATATGGCTACATGCATGGTTTAATTTTATTTTCTTTAAGAAAGAATTAACAAAAATTTGAATTGAAATTGTTTTTAAATTCGGCCAATGAGAAATTTAAGATTATGAATCTTGATGTTATTTTGATGTTTAAATGTTAAATGTCAAAATACATGTGAAAATGTTATGTGATAATATAATGTTTGTGTTTGCAAGTTTTGAACTTTTCAGGTACAAACAGGAAGGGGATGGTCATGGTGCCCGGATTTGAATTTTTTTGAATTTTAAATTTATGTGTAATCGCGCATTTTAATTTACAAGTATATTTGTAATTTAAATTTTGTAATTTTGTTCCTCCAAAGTGTTATGGAGTTTCTTTAATTATTTGTAATTAGAGAAATAGGCTAGTGGCGTATAGACGACAAGCGGCCGTTGCTTAAAGAAGCAAAAAGGACAAAAGCGCGAGCACCATGGCTATCTCAATATAAACTGTTTATATGTATGTATGATTAGAACGTCTAGTATGCATAAATTGGGCAAATCGCGTTTGTATGGTTATTATGTTTGTCCAATAACGACTAGTGTATACCGATAGATGTTTGACATAGGTAACGACTAGCATGATAACTTACAATATGCGTTTGATGGGACCTAATTAACCCCAAGAAAAAAGGAACCCTTAAAAGGAATAAATAATTAAGCATATGATTATCTCCCACCACCAATGCTACTCAAAACTCTTCTACGTAGTGGTGCTCCACAACTCAGTTGGGACCCACTATTTCGTTGGGCTAGAGTAGTGTTTGAAGTGTAAGACACTTAGGGTGCTGGTTTAATGCTTAACTAAGACATAAGTTGCAGGCACAACCGGACTTATGTGCTTAGGGTAATGGTGCTAGGTTGGTTGCATGAGATGCACCACTAAGTGACAAAGAGTTGTCAACCTAAAGTTAAGAGAGGGTATGAGATACTGTTGATAAAGATCAACCCTTTATTTAAATTAATCTTGCGGTCTCAGACGGAGGTTAAAATAAATAATCGCACTCTTAAACCCACTAAGGTAAAATCTAAAGTAGATTAACCCTAAGTCAAAAGGAAGGGTCATTGACTTAGATAAAATAGTGGGAGGGGCAAATTATTTCAAGTCTTTAATAATTTGCTTTTAACTACATAACCGTAGATTAACTAAAACTATCTTTACATCCTTTTCAGCTTATAGTATGACTAATCCACTGTCACTGCGTTCAATACTCGATACGAATAAACTGACCGGTTCGAATTTTATGGACTGGTATCGGAACCTAAGAATAGTTCTAAGGGCCGAAAAGATTGCCTACGTTTTAGATGCTGTAATACCCGTAGCTCCACGGGAAGGGGAAGAAGGGTTTGCGGAATTTGATTTCGTAACCCATCAACAGCACTTGGATGACAATGTGATGGCAGTATGCATCATGTTGGCATCCATGTCGCCTGAACTGCAAAAGCAGCATGAGCATATGGATGCTCCCTCTATTATCGTACATCTCAAGGAGTTGTATGATATTAAAGGCAGGCATGAGAGATATGAGGCCTCAAGAGAACTGTTCTCTTGTAGGATGACTGAGAGCATGTCTGTTGCCAGCCATGTTCTCAAGATGATCGGGCTGATTGAGAAGCTAGGAAACCTAGGCTTCATCATGGATGCCGAGCTAAGTAATGACTTAGTCCTCACCTCACTTCCACCTTCCTTCAGTCAATTCATCATGAATTACAATATGCATGGGATGCAAGTGAGCTTGCCTGAGTTGTTAAGCATGTTAACAACAGCTGAAGTGTCTATCAAGAAGGATAGGACACAGGCTCTTTTGATTGGTGGGCCTAGCAAGGCCAAGGGAAAGGGTAAGGAGCCTGCAAAAGGTGACCCCCTTAAGCCCAAAGGAAAATCCAAGAAGAAGAAGGGCAAGAAGAAGGGTAAGAAGGCACCTAAGGACAAGGGTGATGCTGAGTGCTTCCATTGTGGCAAGAAAGGCCACTGGAAGAGGAATTGTCCAGACTACCTGAACAATGTGAAGGACAAGAAGCATGGTGATGCTTCTGCCTCAGGTATTTTCATGATTGAGATAAATTATTCTTATGCTAATCCATCCTCATGGGTATTGGATACCGGATGTGGTTCTCATATCTGCAATATGTTGCAGGTACTTAGGAGCCCAAGGAGATTGGATAGAAACGAGGTGGATCTCCGCGTTGGTAATGGAGCAAGAGTTGCTGCTCATTCAGTTGGAGATGCTGACCTTATTTTGCCTACGGGCCTTTTATTGCATTTGAATAATTATCTTTATGTTCCGCAAATTTCTAGAAACATTATTTCAATTTCTTGTTTAGAACAAGATGGATATACTTTCAGTATTAGGAATGGTACTTTTTCTATCATTTTGAATGATATGGTTTACGGTACTGCTTCTTTAATAAATGGATTGTATGTGTTGGAAATGGGAAATGAAGTGCTCAATATAGATGTAAAACGACCTAGGACGGATAATCAATCTTATCTTTGGCACTGTAGACTAGGGCACATAAATGAAACAAGATTGTCTAGGATGCATAGAGATGGATACCTGGACTCCATGGATTTGGAATCCTATGGACAGTGTGAATCTTGTCTAGCTGGGAAAATGATTCAACAAAAGCCCAAAGGGCTTGAGAGTCATAGGGCTAGTGAGTTATTAGAACTCATTCATACTGATGTATGTGGCCGAATGTCTACTGAGGCTAGAGGTGGATATTCTTATTTCATTACCTTTACAGATGACAAATCAAGATTTGGGTATATATACCTAATGAGATATAAATCTGAAGCTTTTGAAAAGTTCAAAGAGTTTAGGAATGAGGTGGAGAAACAGCGTGGCAAGATGATTAAGACATTACGATCAGATCGTGGTGGTGAATATTTGAGCCACGAGTTTCAGGGTTATCTGAGAGAAAATGGAATTCTCTCACAATTTACCGCTCCTTACACACCACACCAAAACGGTGTCTCCGAAAGGAGAAACAGGACCTTGTTAGACATGGTTAGGTCTATGATGAGTGAGACTCAACTTCCAAAATCGTTTTGGGGATATGCCTTAGACACAGCGACATACCTTCTAAATAGGGTACCGTCTAAATCTGTTCAGACCACACCATATGAGATATGGAGTGGTAGAGACCCAACCTGAGTTACCTCAGGGTATGGGGATCGCCAGCTTATGTCAAAGCGTTGACATCAGACAAGCTTAGTGCTAAGAGTACTAAATGTCTATTTGTGGGGTATCCTAAAGGTACTAAGGGATACTACTTCTACTCCATGGAAGAACACAAAGTGTTTGTTTCAAAGAATGCTGAGTTCCTTGAGAAGGATTTGATCTCTCAAGGAGGCAGTGGGAGTAAGATTGATCTTGAAGAAGTGCAAGATCCACAAGAACAGATTGAGGAACCCGAGTCTGCTCCGCAGGCGACGTTCTCCAATGGAGAAGTAAACACACAACTCCGTAGACCTACGAGGGTCATCCATCCACCTGAAAGGTACGGGTTTGTGATTGAGAATCAGCAAACTGTTGAGGATGATGAACCAAGTAACTACGAGGAGGCGGTCAAAGATGTTGACTCCTCAAAATGGCTTGAAGCCATGGAATCTGAAATGGATTCGATGTATCAGAACAAGTAATGGACCTTGGTTCCTAAACCACAAGGAATAGTTCCTATTGGTAATAAATGGGTCTTTAAAAGAAAGACTGATGCAGATGGCAACGTTCAGACCTACAAAGCTAGGTTGGTGGCGAAAGGGTATCGTCAAAGACAAGGAGTTGACTATGATGAAACTTTTTCACCAGTTGCCATGATCAAATCTATTATGATCATGCTTGCAATAGCAGCATACCACGACTATGAAATTTGGCAAATGGATGTCAAGACCGCCTTCTTGAATGGGTTCTTGAAGGAGGAAGTGTACATGACACAACCTGAAGGCTTTGAAAACAAAGATCAGGTGCATATGGTATGCAAACTACAAAGGTCAATATATGGGCTAAAGCAAGCATCAAGGAGTTGGAATATACATTTTGATGAAGTCGTTAAGAGTAACGGTTTTATCAAGAACGAGGATGAACCTTGTGTTTACAGAAAGGTAAGTGGGAGTAATGTCGTCTTCCTAGTGCTTTATGTAGATCACATATTGCTAATAGGAAATGACATCCCCACATTAAAAATAACGAAAGAGTGGCTTTCAGAAAACTTTACCATGAAGGATTTGGGAGAGGCAGCCTTTATACTCGATATAAAGATCTATAGAGATAGATCCAAGAGGCTGCTGGGTTTATCTCAATCCACGTACGTTGACAAGATGCTAAAGAGGTTTAGCATGGAAGGGTCGAAAAGGGGTTTTCTTCCTGTCAGTCATGGGGTACACCTATCAAGGGCTATGTGTCCTAAGTCACAGCCTGAGAAGGATCGCATGAGTGGAATTCCATACGCTTCGGCTATTGGATCCATCATGTATGCCATGATATGTACGAGACCAGATGTCTCATATACTTTAAGCATTACGAGCAGATACCAGTCAGACCCTGGAGAGGGTCACTGGACGGCAGTCAAAACCATCCTTAAATACTTAAGAAGAACTAAGGATGCGTTTCTGGTCTATGGTGGGGTTAATGAGTTAACAGTGAAAGGGTTCACTGATGCCAGCTTTCAGAGTGACAAAGATGACTGCAAGTCACAGTCAGGATTCGTATTCACCTTAAATGGTGGGGCAGTGTCTTGGAAAAGTTCCAAGCAGGAGACAACAGCAGACTCAACGACAGAGGCTGAATACATAGCTGCTTCAGAAGCAGCTAAGGAGGCAGTGTGGATCAAGAAGTTCATAAATGAACTAAGGGTGGTTCCAAGCGTGGATGAGCCCATACAGTTGCTTTGCGACAACACTGGAGCCATCGTGCAGTCAAAGGAACCTAGGTCTCATCAAAGATCTAAACACGTGCTCCGCAGATATCATTTGATTAGAGAAATCATTGATATGAATGATGTAAAAATGGATTATGTTCCCACAGACGATAACCTGGCCGATTCTCTGACAAAGGCTGTTTCTCAGAGAAAACATGATAGTCATTATGAGGCTTTGGACATACGACTTAGGTCTGATTGGCTCTAGGCCAAGTGGGAGCTTGTTAGCATATGGGTGTCCTAGAGACAATCTTTTGATTAAATAAAGGACACTAGATGTAGAACTTTATTTGTCGCAAATAAATGTAAGCACTATTTATTCAGTTTCATATTGTGTCTCGATATTACTGTTAATATTATATGAATGAACTGGATAAACCCCTTGGAATAGAACAGGTATCTCTTGAGTATCTGTGATGAGATCACGATCATGAGGATTCAAGGATATTGCATGTCTATTCCTAATTATATGTTCCTAGTCTAGAGACACTGAGTTTGGGGATCAGTGATCTCGAGTAAAGACTAGTACGACTTATCTACTTGTATATGGATACAAGGTAAAGACCTCATGAGCTGCAGATATGGAGATATCTTAGCTAAAGTCGTGGGTGGACCTATAAGAGTATAGCTCGCACTGAACAGACCCAAAAAGAGACTCTATGAGGAAATCTCACAGATAGTGTCATTAGAGTAATCTCTTTATGTTTGGGTGTGTCTTTCCTTAGACCAGAAGTTATTACCTAGACTGTGTTCTTGAAGGCATGTTTTGATTGTATACCTCGTCTGCCTGAAACATGGAGACTCATAGGTATACTGTTGGGCGTGTCCTTAAAGGGCACAGGGCTAGGGTAATAAGCTGAAGGAATTCGTCAAATCTCTGTGAGAGATTAGGTTATCTGTAAACCAGAGAAATCGGGATGACATTTACAAAGACTCGGGAATCTATGCATAGTAAAAGAGATCATGAGATGATCTGCCTTTAGAGTCAGTAAATTGAAGATTCCCTATTTCGAATAAAGCTTACCCTAAACCGCAGGGGTTGATACATTTCCTTACCCTAGGTTAATGGGAAGATAACCGAGACGAAGGGAAATACATACGGTAACCAAATATGTGCAATAGGATGATCAAGTCATTAATCTGACTAGTTCTGGGGCAACAAAGCATTGCTAGTGCTCTGTGTTGTCATTAATTGGGTTGTGGGCTTGTTGGGCCCAAGCCCAGTTATGTCAGTAGCTAAGTTGGACCTAATGGGTCACACACTAACACCTTGTAGTTATGATGGACTAGCTTTAAAGGTATTGGGCCTAATAATGTTATTAGCCCAAGAAGCTGTTTGGAAGCCCACCTAAATGGGTGGGTGGTGCATGGAGTTTAGTAATGGGCTTGGATAGTCCAAGCCATTACTAATTAATTTAATTAGTTAAATTAATAATCAAATATTTGAATTTCGAATTTTGAATTTGAAATTTGAATTTTGAAATTTGAATTTAGAATTTGAATTTCGAAATTCGAATTTTGAATTTGAAATTTGAAATTTGAATTTTAAAATTTGAATTTGAATTTGAATTTTGAAATTCGAATTTTGAATTTGAAATTTGAAATTTTAAATTTTGAAATTTGAATTTGAATGTTTGAACGTTTGAATTCAAGTGTTTGAATTCGAATTTGAATTGGTTTTGAAAAGTTGTTTCATAACAAAAGGATAAGACAGGATCTTATTGGAGCATATTCCTTGGATGAAGAAGCATCTTTGGAGGCTCTCCCTAGGCTGTTTGGTGCGCCACTTTTAAGTGATAAGAGTGTTATCTTATCACTTAAAACAAACCTCCATTCAGATTTGGTGGTTGAGGGAATCAGTGGGTAAGTTGATTCAAATTTTGAATGCAACTGCTCAATGTATTTGGACCCTTTATAGGGCTGAATTATGCGCATGAAAACTATATACTATATGATAGTTTATGAATTTAAGTTTAAATTAATTTGAATTTAAATTCATGTGGATAAGATTGAAGGTTGTTGGCAAAGTTTGTTTTGCAACAGCTCCACCTTATCACACTGTTTCATGCACAACTTTCAAAGAAATTTGAAAGTTTGTTTTTCATTTTGAATGAATGAATTCCCTCCTCCTCTCCAAAGGGTGCGCATAAATAGACATGTTCCTCACCTTAGGTTTCATTGAAAAAACCAAGCCAACTCTCCTCCATCTATGCACCATTCTGTAGGGTAGCTCAGTACACCTTTCCAAACAGGATACCTAGCCTCCACCATCACCACTTGTGCGCATAGCAAGCCTCATTGTGGTGTTCATCTGGTGGCTTTCAAGAAAGAGTTCTTGCATCATAGACGAACGGTGGTGTGGATCACCATTAGAGGGTTTGAACCCTTCAAGCCTGACATCTCATCTCCCTGACTGATCAGGCCAAAACAAGGTAACATCATGCTGTCTTAAAGCATGAACCTATGTGTGCATGTATGTTCCGCAGTAAAATTTTTATTTTACACCTTACATGCATCGGCCTTCAAAGGCCAGTTTACTTTCATCCAAATCCCAATGGGTTGCTTTCTATGATAAATGCCCCCATCGTCTTGTTCCCTTATCAGCAAGTGTAGTTCTTCTTCTTTTTTTGCTAATTTCTTTTTCTGAAGAATAGATTGAAGTTAGATTCCCACCAAAGAACATGAAAAAAGAACAAGAAAAATTTGCGTTGTGGAGAACAAAATGATTGAATTGCAATACGACCAACAGAGGAAATGCTGCCTTCATTTCTGTCGATGTCATCCATAACGTTAGTAAATAAAAAATTTCAATAGAAAGAAAGCTATTTTTTAAGATAAATTTAACAAGAAAAAGAAATCACCTAAGTAGTCTTTATCACAACCTAACTGATCCAAAAGAAGGGTCCAAAATCAGCACCGAATGCAGTTCAAAATCACAAATAGTGTAGTGCAATCCAATGGTGCCAGTTGTAACCATTGTACGCATTTGCAGAACTTGCAAACAGTGGCCCCTGCCCAGATGCATAAACCTAATATTGTATTTGTGATCACAAAGTGCCCATAAAAAGAAACAGAAAATTCTACCAGACAGCTAGCTGTAAGACCATGACATTCTATGCCTGATAATCCAAATATTAAATGGGGAAAATGTGTATCATTTTAAAGGATGTAAAATTGTGTCATTTTAAGCGAGAGAAAGTGATAGATAAAAGAGGATAGTGGATAAAAAATATAAAGGTATGGATCCCATCTCTTTGTGAGAGAGTGAAATGACACAAGTTGTATTATTTAGAAGGACAAACACTTTTCCCATATTAAATTGTGTACAACAACAACAATAAAAGCCTTTTCCCAATAGGTGGGATTGGCAACATGAATCAACTGCCACCATTGTGTTTTGTCAAAAATAAATCTTCAGAGGGAAAAATATAAACTGAATACGCTAAAAAAATATCTATCAAGGATATGGTTAAATTCTGTTTAGGAAGACCTCTTATACACTTATGATCCAAATGTTAGTCACCGCATAATTTATCATGTTGATAAATCATAAAATAATAACACGATAAAGGATCTTGAGAATACATGATTTTCACATATACATAAGAGATTAAGACATACCCGGAAACAATGATGAGGGTTTAACAGCAGACATCTTGTGAACAATTGTGTTGTGTTAGTTTCTCTCTCTAAGCCTTCTTTTCTTGATATGTATTCTGATGGAGAGAATGATATTAGGGTTGAAGGGGGAGAGGATCATCCCTAATATATATATTTCATAACTTATAATCTGGTACATCCATCATATACCAAATTAATGATTGAGATTAAATATATTAGTAATTAATTGGTCCATATAACGTTTAATGGGTAATATCAAGAGTCTTAATATTATAATTATAATAAAACTCTTTTAATATTATAAACGACTCTTAATATTTCTAACATTCTCCCACTTGCCCTGATTAATCATAATATACATGTTCATCTCTAATGTTAGTCATTATAACAGATAAATTATCAAGTGTGAGTTATGGCGGTAATGCGCTATTAATTCAGTACATTCTCTTTCATATACTACAACACCAACAATCCATCATATAAAATTTATAATATAGGAAACATAATGGTCCACATAATGTCTTACAAGGACTTCCTTGTCAAAATTCATAATGTGTATACAACCATAAAATAAAAGGAAACATACTATATATCAGAACCACATAGGTAAGCTCAGAGTGTCACATATCAATAATATTTAATACAACCAAGGCCCATACTTTCAACATGTTCTTTAAATAGCTTTGGTTGTAACCCTTTCGTCAAAGGGTCTGCCATCATGTGTTCAGTTCTGATGTGCATGATTGACACTCTGTTTCTGAACCTCCTCTTTAACGGAAAAATACTTTAACTCTATATGTTTGGCACCTGTAGAGATTTTTTTTTTCAGTTTCTAATTCAAATATGATTTTTTTAGTATCTATCGTTCTTAGAGAAGAATACTGCTGCAGAATTATCACAATAAAGTTTCAGTGGCCTGCTAATGGTGTCGACAACCACAAGCCCTGAAATAAAGTTTCATAGCCATAATGCATGAGTTGTGGCTTCAAAACATGCCACAAATTCTGCCTTCATAGTGGATGAAGCAACGATAGTCTATTTTTCACTTTTCCATGATATGGCTCCTTGGGCAAACATAAACAAGTAGCCAAAGGTTGACTTTCTACTATCAAAACATCCACCAAAACTCGAATCAGTATATCCAATTACTTTTAATTCATTGGACCTGCTGTACATGAGCATGTGATCCTTCGTGCCTTGAAGGTATCTTAAAACTTTCTTTGCAGCTTTCCAATGTTCCATTCCTGGATTACTTTGATATCTGCTCAACATCCCGACCGCAAAACTGATATCCGGATGAGTACAGGTTTGAGCATACGTTAAGCTGCCCACAACAAAGGCATATGGAATTGATTCCATCTCTTTCCGTTCAACATCATTCTTTGGACATTGCATGAGACTAAATTTATCACCTTTCTGTATAGGAACAACTCCAAGTGAGCACTTACTCATATGAAATCTCTCCAAAATTTTCTCAATATATCCTTTCTGAGATAGTCCCAATAATCATTGTGATCGTTCACATAATATTTCTATTCCAATCACATAGGACGCATTTCCCATATCTTTCATTTCAAAATTCTTTTGAGAGAAAATCTTTAATCTCACGCAATATAGTCAAATCATTTGTAGCAAGTAAGATGTCGTCAACATAAAAAACTAAGAAAACAAATTGATATGAGTGAAATTAATGAAACAAGAGCTGGGCCAGCGGATGAAACAGAAATTGAGGCCCAACAAGGAGAAGCAGGGAGTAATAATGCAATAGAGGATAGTATTGCTGCAAGAAGAACTAGAAGAATAATTAGAAGGCCCAAGAGGTTCACATGTAATGATATGAACCGTTTCATTGAGTAGTTAGTGTAACCCACATTGGGTGTGTAACAGAACTGTTATAAATAGGATATCTTGTAACTGCAAGTATTATTGAATATACTTTACAGTAAAGAAAACGTTTCCCTTCCTCATCTTCTTCTTTCAAACTCTTCCTTTCCCCTTCTCTGTTGATTCTGCACTTTGGGTAGGTTTATCCTATCAATTGGCGCTTTCATTGAGTTGTTGAACATGGCTCCCGAGACTCGCACACGAACCTTTGATGATAGATTGGATCACACACAAGCAGAAATTGAAGTTTTGAAGGAACAAATGACGAAGAAATTTCAGGAAATCGCATGCAAGCTTGATGCCATTTTTGATACCCACAGAGAACCATCAGTTACTTCTGGCACTTCATTCAACCACTCCAATATGAAAGATAATCCAGCCGCACGTAATGTCCGTCTCAAAGTACCCAAATTCGATGGGTCATGCGATCCTCAAGGTTGGATTTTCAAGGTTGAACAATTCTTTGAATTTTACAACATTGATGAAGATCAGAAGCTAAGAATTGCACCAATTTATTTTGATGGTAAAGCTTTGGCTTGGTATCAATGGGTGCGTAAGAATACCAATATTGCATCATGGGACTCGTTTATTCAAGCACTTCAAGTGCGTTTTGGTCCTTCTGAACTGGAAGACTACCAAGGACAGTTATCCAAACTCATGCAAAAAGGATCTGTTCTGGAATTTCAGGAGGAATTTGAGACACTATCAAATAAGGTACATGGTTTATCTGAATCATTCTTACTTAGTTGCTTTGTTTCTGGATTGAAACCTGTAATTCAACAAGAAGTAGCCTCTTTTCGTCCTTCTACAATGACTAGAGCCATATCCTTAGCCAAGATTCAAGAGGCGAAATTGTCTCTTAAAGAAATACCCCACAAACCATATTCACCTTATCCACCCAAATTACACTCTCCTTTTCCACCCTTGTTACCAACACCAAAGACAGTTCCCAACCAGTTTACTTCCAAAACCACTACCTCTGTTCATACCCCTTACCAACCAAAACCTTATACACAGAAACTATCCCAGAGTCAAATCCAGGAACGTCGAGAAAAAAATCTTTGTTTTACATGTGGAGAAAAGTATTTTTTTGGCCATAAATGCAAGGCCTCTGTCCATATTTTGATTGTTCCAGATGAAGAATTTTCTGATTCTCCAACCGAAGAAGAAACACAAACCAATAATTGCATTGAAACTGATTGCAATGAATCTATTACACCACAAATTAGCCTCCATGCATTGTCTGGAATTATGGTTCCTCAAACACTCCGTTTCATCAGTTTTATTGGTAAATCAGAAATGAGTTTGCTAGTTGATGGTGGTAGCACTCATAACTTTTTGCAACCGAAGGTAGTCTCAGCCCTCAATTTACCTATGTCTTCTGATCAACAATTTGATGTTATGGTTGGAAATGGCCAACTCCTCAAATGTGAAGGTTTCTGTCAAGCTGTACCGGTACAGATTCAACAACACATATTCTTGGTGGATTTTTATGTTCTGCCCATTCAAGGGGCAGACATGGTGTTGGGAGTTCAATGGCTACAAATACTGGGTCCAGTGATTTTAGATTACAGCAAACTGACTATGGAATTTGTATGGGCTGGTGAAACAATCAAACTACAAGGGGACAAACATGCTGGTCCCATTTCCTTAAATCAATTTCGCAAGTTACAGCACAGAGGACAGGTAGCTTCTCTATTTCAGCTCACTTTGCTAGACTCAATTACTTCAGAATTACCTGCTGACAATTGTCCTGAAGTGCAACACATTCTTTCTGAATTTGAAGAGCTGTTCACTGAACCAAAAGCACTTCCACCTCATCGGGTATTGGATCATGAAATTCATCTCCAGCCTCAAGCTTCTCCAATTAATGTGAGGCCGTATAGATACCCTCACTATCAGAAGACCGAAATTGAAAAGCAAGTCCAACAGATGCTTGATTCTGGTTTCATAAGACTAAGCACCAGTCCCTTCTCCTCTCCAGTGCTCTTAGTTAAAAAAAAAGATGGCTCTTGGAGATTTTGCATTGACTATAGAGCTTTAAACAACATCACCATCAAGGATCGTTTTCCTATTCCAACAACAGATGAGTTGATGGATGAGTTGGGAGGTTCCCAATATTTTTCAAAGTTGGATTTGAGAGCTGGTTATCACCAACTTCGGGTTCACCCTAATGATGTGCACAAGACAGCCTTTAGGACTCATCAAGGACACTATGAGTTCTTGGTAATGCCTTTTGGCTTAACCAATGCTCCATCCACATTTCAAGCAACCATGAACCTCATTCTACAACCTTATCTTCGCAAATTTGTAGCTGTCTTCTTTGATGATATCCTTATATACAGCCCCACATTTGATCTTCACTTGCAGCAACTGAGGCTTGTATTAACCACACTTCAGCAGCATCAATTTTTCATCAAAAGAAGTAAATGCTCGTTTGCACAGAAAGAGGTAGACTATTTAGGTCATGTGGTTTCAGCCGCGGGATTAAGAATGGACCAGAACAAAATCCAAGTCATGCTGGATTGGCCTACCCCAAAGAACCTTAAAGAATTAAGGGGTTTTTTAGGATTAACAGGCTACTACCGAAGGTTTATTTGTCATTATGCAGCCATTGCCTCATCTCTTACTGCATTATTGAAACAGGATTCTTTTCTGTGGAATGATGCAGCTCAAAAGGCCTTTGAGAATCTCAAGGTTGCAATGACCACTGCCCCTGTATTGATTCTGCCTGATTTCAATCAAGGATTCACCATTGAAACTGATGCATCTGATCTGGCTGTGGGAGCAGTTCTTCTACAACAGGAACACCCTATCTCATATTTCAGCAAAAAATTAGCATTGAGGATGCAAAAGGCTTCGGCATATGTTCGAGAGCTTTATGCCATTACAGAGGCAGTCAAAAAGTGGAGACAATATTTGTTAGGCAAGAAGTTCACTATAAGAACTGATCAAAAGAGCTTGCGGAGTCTTTTGGATCAGGTGATACAAACACCTGAGCAACAATACTATTTGACCAAGCTATTGGGTTTCGAATACACCATTGTTTACAAACCAGGGAAAGAAAACCAGGCTGCAGATGCTCTTTCTCGATATCCTGTTCTCATGTCACTCATGACAGCATCAACGGTGCAGATTGACATGCTGGAGACACTCAGAAAGGAGAATCAATCTTCCATTTTTTTTCAACAACTCTATAGGAATCTGGAAAATGATTCCAGTATTGGTGCACATTATAAAGTACATGGGGGGCTGTTGTTTTATAAAGGGAAGCTCTTATTGGACCCCTCATCTTCCCTGATTCAGCAAGTTTTACACGAAAGTCACTCAACCCTCATGAGTGGACATCCGGGAATACAGAAGACAATGGCTCGAGTTTCAGCTAGTTTCACTTGGCCCAAATGGAGAGATTCTGTCAAAGCTTTTGTAAGGTCCTGTTTGGTGTGCCAACAGGTTAAATATCAAACACAAGCACCTGCTGGGTTGTTACAACCAATTCCCATTCCACAGAAAATTTGGGAAGATTTGTCTATGGATTTCATAGTGAGCCTTCCACTCTCACATGGTTTCACTACTATCCTTGTGGTTGTGGATCGTTTATCCAAACAAGCTCATTTTGGTCCACTACCTCAACAGTATTCCGCAGCTAAAGTGGCCTCTCTTTTCTCAACTATGGTCTGTAAACTTCATGGTCTTCCAAGATCAATCATCACGGATAGGGATTCCATTTTTCTCAGCAGGTTTTGGGTGGAGTTATTTACTCAGAGTGGAACACAGCTTAAGAGAACTACAGCCTACCATCCTCAATCCGATGGACAATCCGAAGTTGTTAATCGGGTTCTAGAGCAATACTTGAGATGTTTTGTTGCAGATTTTCCTAAAAGGTGGTCCAAAATTCTACATTGGGCTGAGTATTGTTATAATACAGCTTATCATACATCAGCAGGCATGACACCTTTCAAGGCAGTCTTTGGTAGAGATCCACCTTCCATTTTGGATTATGTTGCCAATTCTGCGCACATGAGAGAGGTAGATACTGTTCTACTTGATAGGCAGGTTATTCTACAGCAGTTGCAACAAAATTTAATAAGTTCTCAGCAATCTATGAAGGAGAGAGCAGATCACAAGCGCAGGGATGTGCAGTTCAAAGTTGGTGACTTGGTTTGGGTTCATTTACAGCCTTACAGGCAGTCATCAGTCGCAGAGAGAATGAGTAATAAATTGTCCCGCAAATATTTTGGCCCATTTGCCATTATAAAAAGAATTGGCCAAGTGGCATACCGGTTGGAGCTGCCACCAAATGCAAAGATTCACCACACTTTTCATGTTTCTCTCCTCAAACCATACATAGGAGACAATCATGTTTCCCCTTTTCCTTTGCCTGACGTCTTTACTAAAGGCATGCCGGTTCTGGAACCATTAGATATTGTGGACAGTAGAAGAAATGCCTCAGATAGTCAGCCACAAGTAGAAATTAAGGTGCTTTGGAGTGGGCTGCCACAAGAAGCAGCAACTTGGGAAAATTTCGACGAGTTTAGAAGACGCTATCCACATTTTAACCTTGAGGACAAGGTTATTCTTAATGGGGTGGGTATTGATATGAGTGAAATTAATGAAACAAGAGCTGGGCCAGCGGATGAAACAGAAATTGAGGCCCAACAAGGAGAAACAGGGAGTAATAATGCAATAGAGGATAGTATTGCTGCAAGAAGAACTAGAAGAATAATTAGAAGGCCCAAGAGGTTCACATGTAATGATATGAACCGTTTCATTGAGTAGTTAGTGTAACCCACATTGGGTGTGTAACAGAACTGTTATAAATAGGATATCTTGTAACTGCAAGTATTATTGAATATACTTTCCAGTAAAGAAAAACGTTTCCCTTCCTCATCTTTTCTCTTTCAAACTCTTCCTTTCCCCTTCTCTGTTGATTCTGCACTTTGGGTAGGTTTATCCTATCAGAGAACCTCTATAGCTTAGTATGCATAAAATCATTGGGTTGACATCAATTCGTTCATTGAAATTATGGGGAGAAATCAAGGGTTGAAGGGTGATAATGCTAGTTGATATTGAAGTTAAAACTAAGTGTTTGACAACACCATGAGTTTCTTTGTGGAGGTGAGCAATGGGCATAGAACTCAGAGTCCAGGGATATGTAGAGTAGTCTTGGTAGGGCACAAGTGATTTTGGGATACTAATGGTTGGAAGGGATTGAGGAAGTCCAAGCTAACTTCAAGCAATCGATGCAAGTACGGTGGGAAGGGAATGTGGTGGAGCTAAAGGGTGACTCAGTCTACATGTGTAAATAGGCTAGGTTATGATAGACTTTGGCTTAAATAGGTCATGGCAGAACAAAATATTTAAAGCCCAGCCTTGTCTGTTAGCCTGGTGTATGCTAAATTATAAGTCTGACATGACCTATATTTAAAAAATAAAAGGTCTGACCTAGGCCTATTAGCCTATTAAAAAAATAATTAAAATAATATTACTTTATCATTCAAAATTAATAAATAATAGTTTTATTTATTTATTTTTAAATAAATAATATGATATAAGTCAGCCTGTAGGCTTATTGATAAGACATTGTAAAAGAAAGTCAAGGCCTGTTTCTAAATAAACTTTTTTAAGGCTTGAGTCTGTTCTATATTACTAGATATAATAAGCCATCAGGCCAAGTTGAAGGCCCTTGATATGACCCATTGTTGTCTAGGAAATGGATCTCATTCAAAGGAATTGGAAAGAGAGTAAGGAAAGGTGCAAAGAGTTTTTATTTAGAGTTAAGTTTGATATCTCAAGTACCAATATAAAGTGAGATTACCATCGACTATCACGAAGGTATTGGAAGAATTTAAAGATGCATTCAAAAAACTCACAAGATGGCTTCCAATGTGACCCCGTGATCATCAAATCTTTAATTAAAAAAGGACTGTTATTCCGAATATTTGACCATTCGGTTATCCCATTACCAAAAAAGGGAAATTAAAAAATTTGTTCAAGAAATGATAGCTTCTAGATGAATTCGTCCCAATACTAGTTCGTACTCAAGCCCTCTAATTTTGGTGAAGAGAAGGACTGTAGTTGGAGGTTCTTTGTGGATCTTAGGGCCCTTAATCAAGTGACAATACCTGACGAATTTCCACTTTCAGTTATAGATGAATTGGAGGGGATACTGTTGTTTTCAAAGTTGGATTTGAAATTTGGATATCATCAAACTCAGATGATGCCAGAAACATAGAGAAAACGACCTTTAGGATGCATGAGGGACACTACAAGTACCTCATTATGCCATTTAGGCAAAGAAACGCACCCTCAACATTCTAATCTTTGATGAATGAGGTGTTTCACCTTTTTATTCGAAAGTTTGTTCTAGTATTTTTCAATGATATCTTGATATATTGTAGGGATGAGCATACTTATGTCAATCATTTACTACAAGTGGTGGAGGTTTTAAGACAACAACAATTTTTTGTAGTTTTAAAAAGTGCACTTTTACCCAACAAAAATTGGAGTATTTTGGGCACATTCTATTTGAGAAACTTTCGAATTTGGCTATGCACAATTTTGAAGAAACTTTCATTATAGAAATAGATATGTCCGGAGTGGGTACAGGGGTTGCTCTGATGCAAAGAAATCATCCGATGTCTTTCTTGAGTAAAGTTTTTTTTAGATAAGGCCAAATCACTATCAGTGTATGAAAGAGAATTGAAGACAATCATTTTTATTGTCCAAAATGGTGTCACTACCTCCTACGGTGCCATTTTATCATTAAAATCGACCAAAAGAGCTTGAAGTATTTAACAGAGCAGAGGTTGATTGTGGAGGGTCAACAAAAGTGGGTGAAAAGTTATTAGGTAATGATTTTGGATTCAATATAAGCTTGGAGTGGAAAACAAGGCACTAGATGCTTTATCAAGAGTTATGGAGTGCATAAAGTTGTCCATAGTTGAACCATTTAGTGAGGCTAGGGAACCAAGAATGTAACCCCAAAGGGTGTTATGATCACTATAGGGGTATCCTTAGCAGCAGTGGTATAGTACAAAGCTACGTGAGGAAGTCCCAAATGTTGACTGAATAAAAGGGATGGTGTTTAGGAGGCTGTGATGGCTCTTTAAAGTGAGCGGGTAACTGCTCATAAGAACGGAGATTGAATGCCCCTCTCGGTGATAAATGAGGGGGTATTTATATACTCCGTGGTGGATGGGGTGAGGAGATAAGTCAACTATTATGGGGAAGAGCCAATGCAGCTTGGCCTTGCTGTGGCAAGGCACTTTGTTGCTGCTATGCTGTCGTTGCTGTGCAGGGGAGAGTTCTCAGCAAGCTATTTTGGGTGCCTGAGGAGGCAAAAGGGAGTGGGGAGTGTCCCAACGCAAGACATTCTAGTGTTTTACGTTGGAGAGTCTGCTGCATGAGAGCAGGGATAACAACGCTGACGTGGCAGGGCTAATAGGGCTAAGGTGGCGAGTAACCTTGACATTGGGCCT
Organism: Gastrolobium villosum; assembly: GCA_032173675.1. NCBI lineage: Eukaryota > Viridiplantae > Streptophyta > Magnoliopsida > Fabales > Fabaceae > Gastrolobium > Gastrolobium villosum. The sequence continues at coordinate 31,339 of JAVKPL010009381.1, forward strand.
GTATTACTGGGCTAGCTGATAGGATCGGCCAGAATAATAGTCTTTAGTCAAGATTTGGAAAGGTTAGCTGATGAAGTACTCACTGATATAATGAATAAGTATATTTTGGTTGATATCGTGAAGGATGAAACTCTCATTCGGTTACCATGTTTCAGGGGGGATGTTTATGGTTTCATTACAGATTGGTCATTCCTCGTTTGTCACCACTAATTCCAATTAATTTACAAGAGTTTCATGACTCACCATGAGGTGGTCATTCTAGGCAAATGCAAACTTACAAGCGACTTGCGGCTATTTTCTGGTGGAAGTATATACGCAAGGGTGTTGGGGACTATGTTAAAGCATGTGGAGTATGCTAACAATAGAAATATCACAGCCTTCAATCAGTTGGGCTACAACATCATTTACCTATTCTAGGCAAGTGTGGGAAGATCTCTGTACGGATTTCATTATAGAATTTTCCAAGTCTCGCTGGGTTGATATAATTATGGTGATAGTAGATTTCTTGGTAAAGTATGCCCATTTTATCACATTGGCTCATCCTTTTTTCTACTGAAGAAGTTGCTACCCTTTTCTATCAAAGAAGTCATAAAGGTTCTATGGGTTCACCCGTTCAATTGTGTTAGACAGGGATTGTGTATTTGTAAGTAAATTTTGGGTGGGAGTTGTATAAATCGACTTATCCTATCATCCACAAAGGGATGGACAAACGAAAGTGGTAAACAGAACCTTAGAGACGTTTAAGATGCTTCATAAATGGCCATCCTTAGGGGTGGGCTAAATGGATTCCCAGGGTAGAGTTATGGTTCAATACCACGTATTACAGGTCAACAAACATGACCCCTTTTAAAGTAGTCTATGGTAAAGATCCACCAAATGTGATCAAATTTGATAATGGGGGTCTTCGGTTGAAGCTATTGACAAATTGATGGAAGCTATAGATGCTGCCCTCAGATTTAAAACAATACTCATGTAAGGCCCAAGAGAGGATGAAATTATAGGCAGATAAAGGCATAAGAGAAGTGGAGTTTGCAGTGGGTGAGAAGGTTTATTTGAACATGCAACCTTATAAACATATATCTTTTTTTTTGGAGTCAACCAAACCCTAATCATCTCTTTGAGGCGAGTTGGCTCCTCCCAATATCCCCACAAACTTCGACTCTTCTAGCCGGCTATGAGACTAATCTGGAGTGCGAGGAGGGTTAGGGATGAAGATATTTAAATCTCCACCAAAGGTAACATGTGGGATCGAACCGAGACTATTTCCTTTCCACTTAGTCAGTTCTTTTACTACCAACTGAGCTACTACCATTTAGGTGTAATTCTCTTTCATTACTCACTCTCTGATTTTTGATAGGAGTTTGTAATAGTTCTTTTGAATTAAATACTATTTCATTGAAAATTCAGTGGTCTATGTTAATTTTCATATTGGTACCATCAAAGACTCTACTTCTGTATGACAACTATTATACAGCAAATGCTGTCTTCACTTACCGTACATGGTTGAACAGTCATCACAAAAGTACTGACATACCAGCTTTCTCAATTACAACCTCCAACTTGGGGACTAAACTTCCATGCTGATTGGTCAAATCCAAAATAAACAAAATAATTTTTATTGTAATTGTTTCAGCTGTTTTTATTTTCACCTGCTGGAAGGTATTGTTTGATACATATGAGGTGTCAATATTGAACTGGAGATTACAGCAACTGCACATTTCATCCAAAGAAAAAGAAATAAAAAACAAAAAGATTGCAGTAACTGCACACTAACAGTAACATAAGCATTTTTCATTCCTTATATCGTTCAGAGTAGTGTGAAATTATATGATTTTGGAATCTTTTAGTCTTATATATATTTATATGAAAAAGCTGAAATATTGGTTGATGTAAAGGTAAGATTTCAATATGGAAAACTTCCAGTCATTCGGATATGGTCAAGGGTCCTTCCAAGTCCATACTTGAGCACTGCCTTGTTGCCCTGTCTGAATCCCTCTCCATAAGTTGATGAGCTATCTGTCTCAATCTGGTGTTTAAAAAAATTACCAACTTCCTTCTCAAAGTCAGAACGTTTACCCTTCTTTGATGATGTAGAGGAGGAAGGTGATGACGAGGATGATGAAGATGATGATGATGCACCATCACCCCCAGAGCCAGAATATATCTCTGAATCTAACCACATATGAGCCAAGACCTGGCAAATTCCTTCTTCAACTTCTGGCCTCAGATTAGTGCCAAAGCCTGTCAAAACCACAAAAATTTGTCCAACTTTACATGATGAAATTAAAATATAAATTTTCTACATGGTGTTGATCACATGAAAGCTGATAGTACCGTTAAGCCTAAGCCAAGCATGCATCATTTCGTGAGCTAGGATCGTTCCTGTCAATAACCTATGAACATAAAATCCTTGAATTATACACATTGAATTTTATATGCAAGTAATTGTAGGTTATGAAAGTAAATGGTATCAGAAGGATACCTAGGAAGGCCATACAAAACAAGTATGGCTGTCACTTCACAACGACGAATCAGCCTATAAGGCTCAGTTATTGTATCTATGAGCCGGTAGCCTGCCCCAGTACTTGGTCTCCTTAAAATCTGGAATTACAAGAAATAAATAAAAACCACTATTTGATAAACAGAAATATTTTATCAGAGAATTGAAATTTTCAATCAAGAATAAAATTTTCACAAGACATCCCTACCATGGGGACAGTTTGCTCTTCTGATAAGCAAAGTCCTCTAGTTTCAGATACAATATGATGACCCTACATTCGATAGTGAAAAGCAAAAGAACAATCCAAAATTAGGACAATAGAAACAGTATGACATAAAGAAGAGAAATAAATGGCACATATCACAAATGAAAGTTCAAAACATTAACAATTACATTCTTTTCCCCCTCCATGGCCTCATTCAGTGCTTGTCTCTCAACCAAAAGCATAGGAATTTGCTGCTTTATTTTCATATTTAAACCTTCATAAAATTCTTGTATTTCAAGATAGAGAGGTTGGCATTCATGAGTATCCATAATAGCTGAGTCAAGACACTCAAGACACAGCTTTCGTCCATCATCAAGCAATAGATATTTTGTGTCCCTTGACTGCACTGATTGGAAAGTTTCATATTAGAAAACGAAAAGGAACAAGACAAAAACAGAAAAAGGTGGAAGGTAAGTGATCCAACAGTATTTCCTTGTTGGTAACAACACATGATGATATGTTTTGGGAGCTGATATAAGTCATATAACTGACCTCCATTCTTTGACAGCTACAACAACGAGGAGTGCCATCTTGCTCATGTGATGGACAATATTTTTGTCGCCAGAAAGGATGTGCTCTGTACTCAATGAGACCAGCTGAATTATATGGGATCTGCAATGAAAGAATCAATTATTCAATTTACTGTATATCTATATCTATAATTTGCAAAATCAGAACAACAAAACAAGGCAGATAGTTAAATTTAATTTCAAAAAAGGTAAGGGAGCATTACATGTTCACCCTCATGGATTAGAGTTGCTTCACTTATACCTTTCTGAATTCTATTTTCTATTTTCTTGTTTCACTTAAACCCCTTGTGATTGAAGGCATTGGGTAAATATAACTCCATTAACAAAACACTAGCAAAACTGCTCCAATCAACATGTCAAAGATTTCCAAAAAATATAGTCCCACCTATTAACTTTAGCATTTTGTAGTAAAAGGAACAACAGTTGACCTAGATTCAAATGGTTTCATTTTCAATTTTCTTGAAATATTGTAAAGAACCAATTCAACCCAAAAAATCAATTTGTTGGATGAGACTACATTAATAATTTATATATATATCTCTAACACGCCCCATCACACAAGAGCCGATTGAGCTTGAAGGATGAATGATGCAACAGGCCCAACCTACCTGTGCTAAGAAACTCCATAAGACTTAATTAATTATTAACTAAATGGGGGGCGATGAGGATCGAACCCGTGATCACTTGGTCATAGAGGCTCTGATATCATGTAAAGAATCAATTCAACCCAAAAGCTTAAGCTGGTGGGTGAGACTACATTAATGGTTTTTATCTATATCTAACAAATATTAAGTGTGTCTCCAATTATATTGGATGACTGAAAATGATGTCATTGCCCCAAAAAAGGCCTTTTTTACCCATGACAACATATTTGATATAAAGTTAAACATGCATAGTTAGAAAATCCTACATCTCAGATCAGTTTTGAACAATAGGTGTACAATGATTTTAACTTGCTGATCCATGATTTCTTGCAAATCATACGCCAATTATTAAAAATTAAGTAATCATACATTCTTACTAACATCTGTTTGGCCAAAATTAAAAATCAAACTGTTATCTGACTCATGAAAAGCAGACAATATATTTCAGCAGAACATTCTCAGGTACTGTTCTGATTTCTGGCATTTTTAAGTAATTTTTGGAACAGCTCAGTATCAATGGTCTTCCTAGCACATAGACATTGTAGTGAAATTTCTAAAGCACATCAAAATTTAACGAAAACTATTATCCAAATCAAGCACAACACAATTGGCTATTAAAAAAAGTATAAGCAAAAAACAACTGCTAATACTTACAAAGTTCTTGCAAACATCACATCTAGGGTGATGCAGCGCTTTATAGCAAGATTTATGGTAACGGTGATTTCCAGACATGGAAAACTGTACATGAATAAAGATTCAAGCATTATTTACAATCACACCACAAAGAAATAAGCAAAATAAGTGCAATATCTCCGTATATGAATTCCAGAAGAAAGTTTAAACGTGTTGAAATTAAATAAAGGGGTAATCTTTTCTCATTTTACATGAGAAAAGATTCTCATGTTACACACACAATCAAAAGGTGGGTCCCATTTTTATTCTTTTGTCTTCTTACTTTTTTGTGGACCCCACCTATGCATTGAGTGTGTGACATAAGAAAATTTTCTCATGTAAATTGAGAAAATTAATCCACTTAAATAAATTAGTTTCATGAAGCATGCAATAATCGAAACAAGACTCTGACCTCATAATCAGTGATTGGAAGTTTACAAGCATGGCAACAGAAACATTCTGGATGCCAGACAGCTCCCGCGCAACT
>JAVKPL010009382.1:0-37144 GCA_032173675.1 Gastrolobium villosum
TGCTGCCATTTTTTTTTGTAGCCTATTGGTTCAGTTATATGTATTGCTACGTATTCCTACATTTCTCTGGCCAGTAGATTTGAAAGCACACATGACATGAATGATCGCATCGCATGATCAATTTATACTGTAATATTGTTTTTGGAACTTATATTACACATGTAAGTGAGCTTGGGGTGGTAGATCCTTGTGGACCCCTTGTCTTACTGAGATTTCTTTCTAGAGGTGTGGCCCGCGGTTAGACCTATTAGAGGTCTGGTGGTAATGTTGAGCTAAGGTAGCAGCCGGTTGAGCTGATTGATGATGTGCTGACTGCTGTTATGTGTATTTTCTACTGTTGTTTATGTTTTCTGCTTGTTATATTTAAGCTTATGTTGTGTGAATTATGTGTGGGCATTGTTGCCTTATTTGGTGAGCATGGGGTTTGTCCATGCCACATGATTGTGTTATTGTCCTTTTATTTTTAATGTTGTAATTAATGTCTGGGGTTTTTGCCCATCCTTGTAGTCCTACGGTATAGATACACACATTATATATATGTACGAGGTACTCAGTTAGTTGTCTTGCAATTTACATACAGGCAGTATTTTTATGAAAATAATAAGTAATCAAGTTGGTTAAGTTAATGACGTCATAATTGAATTAACAAAAGTTATTCCGCATTTTAATTAAGCATGGCTTAATATCGATAGTATGTTCACAGACCGGGTTAACACGTAGCCTGTTACATTTTATGGTATCAGAGCACTTTAGGAAAACCTATATATATTGCAATAACTTAGGAGTGAGTCGTTGCGTGTCTATGTGTATATCTGCTGAACTGGTGTGTGTTATGATAACGCATATGTGACCACGTCACGTGGGCCTGATCAACTCATTCTTTGTGTGACTTATCCGCCTGCATGGTGCCACCAAGGAGGAACACGATTCCGAGCGAGGATCAATCGGGTGGCTCTGGCTGCATTGGCTGGATGCAGGCGGCCCGACTAGCCGACCAGGAGCGATGCTGGACGCTATTCGAGATGCGAACCGGCGAGCCACGGCTGAGGTTCTGGAGGAGAACCGGATGGCCAACATGACTATGATGAGGGTCATGTTGGAGGAGTTGAGGGCTGCCTCCACCACCTCAACCGCCGCCACCGCCTCCACCTCCGCCTAGTCAACAGGAGGACACCCAGAGTCAGATGGGTGAGGGCAGTCATTTGACGGGGGCTATGCAGACCATACCCGTATTTGCCGAGGATCGTGACGAGATCGACCGCAGGCTGAATGCTTTCCGCAAGCATAAGCCACCTTCTTTCGACGGATCTTATGATCCCATTGCTGCTACCAGATGGTTACAGGCGTTGGACAAGATCTTCCGGATCATGCAGTGTACCGATCCGCAGAAGCTGATGTTTGCCACTTACATGCTAGAGGGCGAGGCCCATGAGTGGTGGACCAACATTTCTCATATCTACGAGATGCAGGGTCGTGTGATGACGTGGCCGTTCTTTGAGGAGTGTTTTCTGGGTCAGTACTTTCCTTATGACTCTCAGGAGAGGAAGCAGGGAGAGTTTGACCGGTTGGTGCAGGGCTCGTTGTCTGTAGACGAGTACCTGGCCAAGTTTAATGAGCTGGTTAAGTTCGCTCATTTTCGCATGGCGAGACCGACTCCTGTTTTTCTTGCTTCTAAGTTCCGGAGGGGACTTAATGAGGACATTGTTGTACATCTTGCTGGTTCCGCTTCGAGAGACTTCGGGGCGTTGGTACAGCAGTGCCGCGACATTGAGGACTACTGCCGTGCAAGTCAGGCCAAGAAGTCCAAGATTGAGGTGCCACAGGGTACCGGTGGTTCCGCTTCCTGGAGAGACAGGAAGCTTGGAAATAAAGGCAAGGGCAAATAGTTGGCGGCTAAGCAAGTGCCAAATCAGTTTAAAAAGACTTTCACTCAGGGAAACACAACGAGACCTCCTGCTCCCAGATGCTCGGGATGCGGGAAGTCTCACTTTGGGCCGTGTTCTACTGGACAGCTGATATGCTTCCAGTGTGGCAAGGAGGGCCACTATTCCAGAGATTGCCCGACGGCGAGAGTTGCTGCAGTGCAGGCTGTGCCATTGCAGATGGTTCCTACTAGGGCACCAGCAGTGCCACCTACTACGGGGCGAGTGTACACCCTTGATCGTCAGCAGTCGGACAGAGCTCCGAACCTGGTCAGAGGTACTGTTACCATTGGTGGGTTAGCTGTTGATGTATTGTTTGATTCCGGGGCAAAACATTCTTTTGTTGCTACCCCTATTGCTGTGGGGCTTGAGTTTCCCAGTGATGTGCTTTCTCCACCGATGCGGGTGACCACCGCCACCGGAGAAAAATGTTTGACCTCCACTGTTCATCGCGATGTAGCGTTTCAGTGGGATGGCCGTGACTTCTCGGTAGATCTGATAGGATTGCCGATGGCCAACTTGGAGATTATTCTGGGCATGGATTGGTTGTCCAGAAACGGTGCATTGATTGATTGTTGTGCCAAGAGAGTGGTGATGTCTCCGGGTGGGTCCATAGCCAGTTCCTCACCGTTCATTTCAGTCCTGCAGGCGAGGAGGGCCTTGAGAGCAGGGGCATTTGGCTATGTTATGTTGGTAGGTTTGGTGAGTGGGACACAGGAGGATCTCACTGGCATTCCTGTGGTGAGGGAATTCCTCGAGGTGTTTCCCGAGGAGATTCCTGAGTTTCCACCGTAGAGGGAGATAGAGTTCTCCATTGACTTATTGCCTGGTGTGGGGCCTATATCGTTGGCTCCATATCGGATGTCGCCACCGGAGTTGGCAGAGCTGAAGAAGCATATTGAGGAGCTCTCAGCGAAAGATTTTATTCAGCCGAGTGTGTCTCCTTGGGGAGCACCGGTTATTTTTGTGAAAAAGAAGGATGGGACTATGCGGTTGTGCACCGACTACAGACAGTTGAACAAGGTGACAATCAAGAACAAGTATCCCCTTCCACGCATTGATGATTTGCTGGATCAGCTCAGGGGTGCTTGCGTATATTCCAAGATTGATCTCCGGTCCGGTTACCATCAGATACGGGTAAAGCCGGAGGATGTCCCAAAGACAGCATTTCACTCGATGTACGGGCATTATGAGTATTGGTGATCCCGTTTGGACTCACCAATGCACCCGCAGTGTTCATGGACTACATGAACAGGATCTTCCAGCCGTACCTGGATCAGTTTGTGATCGTCTTCATTGACAACATCTTGATTTACTCCAAGACAGAGGAGGAGCATGCTGAGCACTTGAAGATTGTTTTGCAAGTGTTGAAAGAGAAAAAGCTATATGCTAAGCCGTCAAAATGTGAGTTTTGGCTCAAGGCGGTGAAATTTCTGGGTCATGTGATTTCTGCTGATGGAGTTGCAGTTGATCCTAACAAGATTGAGGCCGTGATGGATTGGGAGAGGCCCAAGACGGTTACAGAAGTGAGAAGCTTCTTGGGTTTGGCAGGGTACTACAGGAGGTTCATAGAGGGATTCTCCAAAATGGTGCTACCGATGACTCGCCTTACCCGAAAGGAGACTCCATTCCTGTGGACACATGAGTGTGAGGAGTGCTTCCAGGAGTTGAAGGAGAGACTGACTATTGCTCCTGTGTTAGTCCTTCCCGATCCTGCGGAGTAGTATGAGCTTTATTGCGATGCCTCTGGTAAAGGATTGGGCTGTGTGTTGATGCAGAAAGGGAAAGTTATTGCTTATGCTTCAAGACAGTTGAAACCTCATGAGGAGAACTACCCGACTCACGACTTGGAGTTGGCAGCCATTGTTTTTGCTTTCAAGATTTGGAGGCATTACCTGTTTGGCATGAAGTTTGCTGTATTCAGTGACCACAAGAGCCTGAAGTATATGTTTGACCAGAAGGAGTTGAACATGAGACAGCGAAGATGGATGGAGTTCTTGAAGGACTACGATTTTGAGCTGAGGTACCATCCTGGCAAGGCCAATCTGGTAGCCGATGCTTTGAGTCGGAAATCCATGAGCTTATCCAGCTTGATGAAGAGCGACTACGAGGTGATCGAAAAGTTCAGAGACTTGAGAGTGAACTCCTTGTTTGGGGGCGCACTGCTCGAAATGGAAACAACAGAAGTGATTAATGAGCTGATGGAAAAGATTAAAGAGGCGCAAGTGCAAAGAGAGTGCCTTGATTATGTGAAGAACCAGGATGGTGTGTCTTGGATCGAGGATGGATTGCTGCTGTTCCAGAAGAGGATTGTTAATCCTCGAGGGCCATTGACCGAAGAGGTTATGGCAGAGGCTCATAAGGGCCGGTTTACTATCCACCCTGGTGCCACGAAAATGTACCAGGACTTAAAGAGAAATTTTTGGTGGCCGGGCATGAAGAAGGACATAGCGGTCTACGTGTCCAAATGCCTTATATGTCAGAAAGTAAAGATTGAGCACCAGAAACCGTCTGGTAAACTTCAACCTCTTGAAATTCCACAGTGGAAGTGGGAGAGTATTTCCATGGACTTCGTGGTGGGATTGCCTAAAACTCAGGCTGGTTGTGACTCTATTTGGGTCATAGTGGACAGATTGACCAAGTCTGCCCATTTTCTTCCAGTGAAGGTGAGCTTCACTACAGAGCGGTTGGCCAAATTATATGTCCGTGAGATTGTGAGGCTTCACGGGGTGCCCGAGAGTATCATCAGTGATAGGGACCCGAAGTTCACATCTCGGTTCTGGGAGGCGCTGCAGGAGGCTTTTGGTACGCAGTTGAGATTGAGTACCGCCTATCACCCTCAGACTGACGGACAGACTGAGCGGACCATCCAGACATTAGAGGACATGTTGAGAGCTTGCACATTGGAGCAGGGTTCTGCATGGGATAGGTACCTTCCGTTGGTAGAATTCTCGTACAACAACAGTTTTCATGCTAGTCTGGACATGGCACCCTACGAGGCGTTGTATGGTAGGAGGTGTCGGACTCCTACTTGCTGGTCTGAGGTTGGAGATAAAGAGCTTTTTGGCTTGGACTTTGTCCAAGATACTACCCAGCAGATCCAGATGATCAGGGAAAGGTTGAAGCAGGCGCAGAATCGCCAGAAAAGCTACTACGATGACAAGCATCGTCCACTGGAGTTTAGTGAGGGTGAGCACGTGTTTGTGAGACTTTCACCTGTCACTGGTGTTGGACGGGCACTCGGAGTAAGGAAGTTGAGCCCTCGGTTCATTGGGCCCTACCAGATCCTTGGTAGAGTAGGACCCGTTGCCTATCGACTTGCCTTACCTCCGAACCTAGCCAACATCCACGACGTGTTTCACGTGTCTCAGCTTCGGAGGTACATAGCAGATCCTTCGCACGTGGTACAGCCGGATGATGTGGAGGTTCGGGAGAACCTAAAGACTCCCGTCGGACCACTCAAGATCCTTGATCGAGGCGAGAAACAGCTTAGAAGCAAGATCATTCCGATGGTCAAGGTGCAGTGGACTGGGCGTAGTTCCGAGGAGTGCACGTGGGAGCGAGAGGATGAGCTTCTCCGACAGTATCCCGACTTTCGAGACATGTATGTTTCTGATTTTGAGGACAAAATCCTTAAAAAGGTGGGGTGAATGTAAGAAACCACACCGCTAATTAAGGTAATTAGTGAATTAATTATGATAATTAGGAAATGATTCCATAATTGACCTTAATAATTATTATTGGGCTTAAATAATTATACTGAGTGAGTAAAAATGCTGAAAGTCGCTTTTCGGAAGAAAAGCGCAGATACCGGTCCTGCTACCCGGTATAAATGCGTAGCGGAAAAGTATCCCGGAAAATTATAACGAATGCATGATAATTACTAGAATATTATGTAGGACTTGTAAAACAAGTTTCAAGTCAAAATAATGTAATCTGATGCCAGAACTGATACTGGCTATGGAAAAGCGCGTACCGGAAAGGTGCTCCGAAAAATAAAATAAAAATATGACAAGTCTTAGAAAAATGAGTAGGATTAGATTCCAAAGTTTGGGATCAAGATCTTTTGCGTAGCTATTAAGGCTAACACTGTGCGCTATGGCTTAAATGCCTATATATACAACTTATTGTGGGCACATAACCCTAGATAACCACCTCCTACGTGAATTTCCTTGTGGTGGATGGTCTGAAACACTGTTTCATTGCATTTCTCACCATTTAAGGGTCAAGTCTTCATCTTTTGCTTGATTCCTCCCTCTTTCTCTTCATAAACACTTGTGCGTGTCCTTGTGTGAGTGTGTTTGAACCTTTGGAGAGTGAAAGGTTCTCCATTTCTGAGTGGCAGCCACTGTTATAGGGTGATTTTGGGGCTGAGTTGGTGTGTTTTTGTGGTGAGAGTCTTGTCCTTGACTTTGAAGGCTTCAAGAAGCCATTTTGAAGGGGAAAGGTGTAACCTTGTTATTCATTTTCGTACACCTATATGGACAGAACCTTGGAGCTGGGTTTGGAGCTCCAAGCCACTTCATTTTCGGAGTTTTAAGACTTGGAAGGTATACTTTGGTCACACTTTGTGTATTTTGATGTTTTATGCTTATTTAAGCAATTAAAAATCGTGACTTGTACCATTTGATTAAAGGAATGTGTTTTTGGGTTCATAACATGTTATTAAACATCTGTTTGGAAGGAGTTCTTGGACTCCAAAATCGAGTTTGGATCATTAGAGGTCGATTGTTACCTTTAAAACTGTTGAGCTGTTTAATCTGCATTCTGTCGAAGAAGTAGTACATACAAGATGGATACATGTGGGTGAGGTCGGGCAGTATTCAAATACTTTTCTGGGAAAATGCAGTAATCTGTAAATGGAACTTATATTCGCGGTGCACTACTGAGATGAGCAGGGGTGCACCAGAAGGGCTGAGCTATGAGTATTGATGATGTGCTGACTGCTGTTATGCTATTTCTACTGTTGTTTATGTTTTCTGCATTTATGTTAATATGTTGAGACTATTTGTGGGCATTGTTGCCTTATTTGGTGCACCAGAATGAGCATGGTGCACCAGATTGTGTTATTGTCCTTTTATTTTTAATGTTGTAATTAATGTATGGTGACCCAGGCTACTTGTGTAGTCCTGCGGCTAGATACACACATTATATATATGTACGAGGTATTCAGTTAGTTGTGCAGGCAGTATTTTTATGAAAATGATTAAGTAATCAAGTTGGGTGCACCATAATTGAATTAAAGAAAAAGTTAGCATTTTAATTAAGCATGGTAATACGATAGTGTGTTAACAGACCGGGTTAACACGGTGCACCAGAATGAGCCGTGGTGCACCATTGGCTAGGTGCACCATTGGTGCAGTGCACCAGAATGAGTCGTGGTGCACCATGGGCTAGTCACGGTGCACCAGAATGAGCCGCAGTGAACCATTGGCTAGCCACGGTGCACCAGAATGAGCCGTGGTGCACCATGGGCTAGCCGCGGTGCACCCGAATGAGCCGTGGAGCACCATGGGCTAGCCGCGGTGCACCCGAATGAGCCGTGGAGCACCATGGGCTAGCCGCGGTGCACCAGAAAGAGCCGTGGTGCACCAAAGAGCCGTGGTGCACCATGGGCTAGCCGCGGTGCACCAGATGAGCCGTGGTGCACCATGGGCTAGCCGCGGTGCACCAGAATGAGCCGTGGTGCACCATGGGCTAGCCGCGGTGCACCAGAATGAGCCGTGGTGCACCATGGGCTAGCTGCGGTGCACCAGAATGAGCTTTGGTGCACCAGAATGAGCCATAGTGCACCATGGACTAGCCGCGGTGAATCAGAATGAGGTGGGGTGCACCATGGGCTAGTCGCGGTGCACCAGAATGAGCTATGGTGTACCAGAATGAGCTGTGGTGCACCATGGGCTAGCAGCGGTGCACCAGAATGAGCAGCGGTGCACCATGGGCTAGCCGCGGTGCACCAGAATGAGCCGAGGTGCACCAGATTGAAATGTGGAGCACCATGGGCTAGCCGCGGTGCACCATAAAGAGCCGGGGTGCACCAGAATGAGCCGTGGTGCACCAAGGGCTAGCCGCAGTGCACTAGAATGAGCCGCGGTGCACCATGGGCTATCCGCGGTGCACCAGAATGAGCTGTGGTGTACCAGAATGAGCCGTGGTGCACCATAGGCTAGCCGCGGTGCACTAGAATGAGCAGGGGTGCACCAGAATGAGCTATGGTATACCATGGGTTAGCCGCGGAGCACCAGAATAAGCCGGGGTGCACCAGAATGAGCCATGGTGCACCAAAATGAGCCGCGGTGCACCAGAATGAGCCATGGTGCACCATGGGCTAGCCGCGGTGCACTAGAATGAGCAGGGGTGCACCAGAATGAGCTATGGTATACCATGGGTTAGCCGCGGAGCACCAGAAAAAGCCGAGGTGCACCAGAATGAGCCATGGTGCACCAAAATGAGCCGCGGTGCACCAGAATGAGACGTGGTGAACCATGGGCTAGCCGCGGTGCACCACAATGAGCCGTGGTGAACCATGGGCTAGCCGCGGTGCACCTGAATGACCCGTGGTGCACCATGGGCTAGCCGTGGTGCTCCTGAATTAGCCGTGGTGCACCATGGGCTAGCCGCGTTGCACCAGAATGAGCCGGGGTGCACTAGAATGAGCTGTGGTGCACCATTGGCTAGCCGCAGTGCTCCAGAATGAGCCATGGTGCACCATGGGCTAGTCGCGGTGCACCAGAATGAGCCGCAGTGCACCATTGGCTAGCCGCGGTGCACCAGAATGAGTCGTGGTGCACCATGGGCTAGTCGCGGTGCACCAGAATGAGCCTTGGTGCTCCATGGGCTAGCCGCAGTGCACCAGAATGAGCCGTGGTGCACCAGAATGAGCCGTGGTGGACTACGGGCTAGCCGCGGTGCACCAGAATGAGCCATGGTGCACCCCGGGCTAGCCGTGGTGCTCCAGAATTAGCCGTGGTGCACCATGGGCTAGCCGTGTTGCACCAGAATGAGCCGGGGTGCACCAGAATGAGCTGTGGTGCACCATTGGCTAGCCGCAGTGCTCCAGAATGAGCCGTGGTGCACCATGGGCTACTCGCGGTGCACCAGAATGAGCCGCAGTGCACCTTTGGCTAGCCGTGGTGCACCAGAATGAGCCGTGGTGCACCATGGGCTAGCCGCGGTGCACCCGAATGAGCCATGGAGCACCATGGGCTAGCCGCGGTGCACCCGAATGAGCCGCGGAGCACCATGGGCTAGCCGCGGTGCACCAGAAAGAGCTGCGGTGCACCAGAATGATCCGAGGTGAACCATGGGCTAGTCGCGGTGCACCAGAATAAGCCGTGGTGCACCATGGGCTAGCCGTGGTGCACCAAGATGAGCCTTGGTGCTCCATGGGCTAGCCGCGGTGCACCAGAATCAGCCATGGTGCACCATGGTCTAGCCGCGGTGCACCAGAATGACCCTTGGTGCTCCATGGGCGAGCCGCGGTGCACCAGAATCAAGCGTGGTGCACCGTGGGCTAGCAGCCAAGATGAGCCTTGGTGCTCCATGGGCTAGCCGCGGTGCACCAGAATCAAGCGTGGTGCACCGTGGGCTAGCTGTGGTGCACCAGAATGAGCCGTGGTGCACCATGGGCTAGCCGCGTTGCACCAGAATGAGCCGGGGTGCACCAGAATGAGCCGTGGTGCACCATGGGCTAGCCGTGGTGCACCAGAATGAGCCGGGGTGCACCATGGGCTAGTCGCGGAGCACCAGAATGAGCTACAGTGCACCATTGGCTAGCCGCGGTGCTCCAGAATGAGCCGCGGTGCACCAGAATAAGCCGTGGTGCACCATGGGCTAGTCGCGGTGCACCAGAATGAGCCTTGGTGATCCATGGGTTAGCCGCAGTGCACCAGAATGAGCCGTGGTGCACCAGAATGAGCCATGGTGGTCCATGGGCTAGCCGCGGTGCACTAGAATGACCCATGGTGCACCATGGGGTAGCCGTGGTGCTCCAGAATTAGCCGTGGTGCACCATGGGCTTGCCGCGTTGCACCAGAATGAGCCGGGGTGCACCATAATGAGCCGCGGTGCACCAGAATGAGCCGCGGTGCACCAGAATGAGCCGCGGTGCACCATGGGCTAGCCGCGGTGCACCATGGGCTAGCCGCGGTGCACCAGAATGAGCCGTGGTGCAGCATGGGCTAGCTGCGGTGCACCAGAATGAGCGTGGTGCACCATGGGCTAGCCGCGGTGCACCAGAATGAGCCGTGTGCACCATGGGCTAGCCGCGGTGCACCAGAATGAGCCGTGGTGCACCATGGGCTGGTGCACCAGCAGCCGTGGTGCACCATGGGCTAGCCGCGGTGCACCAGAATGAGCCGTGGTGCACCATGGGCTAGCCGCGGTGCACCAGAATGAGCCGATGTGCACCAGACTGAGCGGTGGTGCACCATGGGCTAGCGGTGCACCAGAAGAAGCCGTGGTGCACCATGGGCTAGCCGCGGTGCACCAGAATGAGCCGTGGTGCACCATGGGCTAGCCGCGGTGCACCAGAATGAGCCGTGGTGCACCATGGGCTAGCCGCGGTGCACCAGAATGAGCCGTGGTGCACCATTGGCTAGTCGCGGTGCACCAGAATGAGCCGCCGTGCACCATTGGCTAGCCGCGGTGCACCAGAATGAGCCGTGGTGCACCATGGGCTAGCCGTGGTGCACCATGGGCTAGCCGCGGTGCACCAGAATGAATGAGCCGTGGTGCACCATGGGCTAGCCGTGGTGCACCAGAATGAGCCGTGGTGCACCATGGGCTAGCCGTGGTGCACCAGAATGAGCCGTGGTGCACCATGGGCTAGCCGCGGTCCACAAGAATGAGCTATGGTGCACCAGAATGAGCCGTGGTGCACCACGGGCTAGCCGCGGTGCCCCAGAATGAGCCGTGGTGCACCATGGGCTAGCCGCGGTGCCCCAGAAAGAGCCGCGGTGCCCTAGAATGAGTCGTGGTGCACCAGGGGTAGCCGCGGTGCACCAGAATGAGCCGTGGTGCACCATGGGCTAGCCGCGGTGCACCAGAATGAGCCGTGGTGCACCATGGGCTAGCCGCGGTGCACCAGAATGAGCCGTGGTGCACCATGGGCTAGCCGCGGTGCACCAGAATGAGCCGTGGTGCACCATGGGCTAGCCGCGGTGCACCAGAATGAGCAGGGGTGCACCAGAATGAGCTATGGTGCACCAGAATGAGCTATGGTGCACCAGAATGAGCCGTGGTGCACCATGGGCTAGCCGCGGTGCACCAGAATGAGATGTGGTGCACCATGGGCTAGCCGCGGTTCACCAGAATAAGCCTTGGTGCTCCATGGGCTAGCCGCGGTGCACCAGAATGAGCCCGGGTGCACCAGAATGAGCCGTGGTACACCATGGGCTAGCCGTGGTGCACCATGGGCACCATGGGCTAGCCACGTTGCACCAGAATGAGCCGGGGTGCACTAGAATGAGCTGTGGTGCACCATTGGCTAGCCGCAGTGCTCCAGAATGAGCCATGGTGCACCATGGGCTAGTCGCGGTGCACCAGAATGAGCCGCAGTGCACCATTGGCTAGCCGCGGTGCACCAGAATGAGCCGTGGTGCACCATGGGCTAGTCGCGGTGCACCAGAATGAGCCTTGGTGCTCCATGGGCTAGCCGCAGTGCACCAGAATGAGCCGTGGTGCACCAGAATGAGCCGTGGTGGACTACGGGCTAGCCGCGGTGCACCAGAATGAGCCATGGTGCACCCCGGGCTAGCCGTGGTGCTCCAGAATTAGCCGTGGTGCACCATGGGCTAGCCGTGTTGCACCAGAATGAGCCGGGGTGCACCAGAATGAGCTGTGGTGCACCATTGGCTAGCCGCAGTGCTCCAGAATGAGCCGTGGTGCACCATGGGCTACTCGCGGTGCACCAGAATGAGCCGAAGTGCACCTTTGGCTAGCCGTGGTGCACCAGAATGAGCCGTGGTGCACCATGGGCTAGCCGCGGTGCACCCGAATGAGCCGTGGAGCACCATGGGCTAGCCGCGGTGCACCCGAATGAGCCGTGGTGCACCATGGGCTAGCCGCGGTGCACCAGAAAGAGCCGTGGTGCACCATGGGCTAGTCGCGGTGCACCAGAATAAGCCGTGGTGCACCATGGGCTAGCCGTGGTGCACCAAGATGAGCCTTGGTGCTCCATGGGCTAGCCGCGGTGCACCAGAATCAGCCATGGTGCACCATGGTCTAGCCGCGGTGCACCAGAATGAGCAGGGGTGCACCATGGGATAGCAGCGGTGCACCAGAATGACCCTTGGTGCTCCATGGGCTAGCCGCGGTGCACCAGAATCAAGCGTGGTGCACCGTGGGCTAGCTGTGGTGCACCAGAATGAGCCGTGGTGCACCAAGGTCTAGCCGCGTTGCACCAGAATGAAACGGGGTGCACCAGAATGAGCCGTGGTGCACCATGGGCTAGCCGTGGTGCACCAGAATGAGCCGGGGTGCACCATGGGCTAGTCGCGGAGCACCAGAATGAGCTACAGTGCACCATTGGCTAGCCGCGGTGCTCCAGAATAAGCCGCGGTGCACCAGAATAAGTCGTGGTGCACCATGGGCTAGTCGCGGTGCACCAGAATGAGCCTTGGTGATCCATGGGTTAGCCGCAGTGCACCAGAATGAGCCGTGGTGCACCAGAATGAGCCATGGTGGTCCATGGGCTAGCCGCGATGCACTAGAATGACCCATGGTACACCATGGGGTAGCCGTGGTGCTCCAGAATTAGCCGTGGTGCACCATGGGCTTGCCGCGTTGCACCAGAATGAGCCGGGGTGCACCAGAATGAGCCGCGGTGCACCAGAATGTGCCGCGGTGCACCATGGGCTAGCCGAGGTGCACCAGAATGAGCCTTGGTGCACCATGGGCTAGCCGCGGTGCACCAGAATGAGCCTTGGTGCACCATGGGCTAGCCGCGGTGCACCAGAATGAGCCATGGTGCACCATGGGCTAGCCGCGGTGCACCAGAATGAGCCATGGTGCACAATGGGCTAGCCGCGGTGCACCAGAATGAGCCATGGTGCACCATGGGCTAGCCGCGGTGCACCAGAATGAGCCATGGTGCACCATGGGCTAGCCGCGGTGCACCAAGATGAGCCTTGGTGCTCCATGGGCTAGCCGCGGTGCACCAGAATAAGCTGCGGTGCACCAGAATGAGCCATGGTGCACTATGGGCTAGCCGCGGTGCACCACAATGAGCCTTGGTGCTCCATGGGCTAGCTACAGTGCACCAGAATGAGCCGTGGTGCACCAGAATGAGCCGTGGTGCACCATGGGCTAGCCGCGGTGCACCAGAATGAGCCGAGGTGCACCATGGGCTAGCCGCGGTGCACCAGAATGATCCGTGGTGCGCCATGGGCTAGCCGCGGTGCACCAGAATCAGCCGTGGTGCACTATGGGCTAGCCGTGGTGCACCAGAATGAGCCGTGGTGCACCATGGGCTAGCCGTGTTCTACCAGAATGAATCGGGGTGCACCAGAATGACCCGTGGTGCACCATGGACTAGCCGCGGTGCACCAGAATGAGCCGTGGTGGACCATTGGTTAGTCGCGGTACGCCAGAATGCGCCGTGGTGGACCATTGGCTAGTCCCGGTACGCCAGAATGAGCCGAGGTGCACCATGGGCTAGCCGCGGTGCACCAGAATGAGCTGTGGTG
This sequence comes from Gastrolobium villosum, assembly GCA_032173675.1. Taxonomy (NCBI): domain Eukaryota; kingdom Viridiplantae; phylum Streptophyta; class Magnoliopsida; order Fabales; family Fabaceae; genus Gastrolobium; species Gastrolobium villosum. The sequence continues at coordinate 13,610 of JAVKPL010009382.1, forward strand.
CACCATGGGCTAGCCGCAGTGCACCAGAATGAGCCGTGGTGCACCATGGGCTAGCCGCGGTGCACCAGAATGAGACGTGGTGCACCATGGGCTAGCCGCGGTGCACCAGAATGAGCCGTGGTGCACCATGGGCTAGCCGCGGTGCACCAGAATGAGCCGTGGTGCACCATGGGCTAGCCGTGGTGCACCAGAATGAGCTGTGGTGCACCATGGGCTAGCCGCGGTGCTCTAGAATGAGCCGCCATGCACCAGGATGAGCAGTGGTGCACCATGGGCTAGCCGTGGTGCACCAGAATGAGCCGTGGTGCACAATGGGCTAGCCGCGCTGCACCAGGATGAGCTGTGGAGCACCATGGGCTAGCCGCGCTGCACCAGAATGAGTCGTGGTGCACCATGGGCTATCCGCGGTGCACCAAAATGGGACGTGGTGCACCATGGGCTATCCTCAGTGCACCAAAATGGGACGTGGTGCTCCATGGGCTAGCCGCAGTGCACCATGGACTAGCCGCGGTGCACCAGAATGAGCCGTGGTGCACCATGGACTAGCCGCGGTGCACCAGAATGAGCCATGGTGCACCATGGGCTAGTCGCGGTGCACCAAAATGAGCCTTGGTGCACCAGAATGAGCCGCGGTGCACCAGAATGAGCCGTGGTGCACCATGGGCTAGCCGCGGTGCACCAGAATGAGCCGTGGTGCACCATGGGCTAGCCGCGGTGCACCAGAATGAGCCGTGGTGCACCATGGGCCAGCCGCGGTGCACCAGAATGAGCCGTGGTGCACCATGGGCCAGCCGCGGTGCACCAGAATGAGCCATGGTGCACCATGGGCTAGCCGCGGTGCACCAGAATGAGCCGTGGTGCACCATGGGCTAGCCGCGGTGAACTAGAATGAGCCGTGGTGCACCATTGGCTAGCCGCGGTGCACCAGAATGAGCCGTGGTGCACCATGGGCTACCGCGGTGCGTGGTGCACCAGAATGAGCCGTGGTGCACCATTGGCTAGCCACGGTGCACCAGAATGAGCCGTGGTGCACCATGGGCTAGCCGCGGTGCACCAGAATGAGCCGTGGTGCACCATGGGCTAGAATGAGCCGGTGCACCAGAATGAGCCGTGGTGCACCATGGGCTAGCCGCGGTGCACCAGAATGAGCCGCTGTACACCAGAATGAGCCGTGGTGCACCATGGGCTAGCCGCGGTGCACCAGAATGAGTTGTGGTTCACTATGGGCTAGCCTGGACCAGAATGATGGTGCACCAGGCTGAGCCGTGGTGCACCATGGGCTAGCCGCGATGCACTAGAATGAGCCGTGGTGCACCATGGGCTAGCCGCAGTGCACTAGAATGAGCCGTCGTGCACCAAACTGAGCTGTGGTGCACCATGGGCTAGCCGCGGTGCACCAGAATGAGCCGTGGTGCACCATGGGCTAGCCACGGTGCACTAGAATGAGCCGTGGTGCACCTTGGGCTAGCCGTAGTGCACCTGAATGATGCCCGGGTCCACCAGTTTAGCCGCGGTGCACCAGAATAAACCGGGGTGCACCAGAATGAGCCGTGGTGCACCATGGGCTAGCCGCGGTGCACCAGAATGAGCCGTGGTGCACCAGAATGAGCCATGGTGCACCATGGGCTAGTCGCGGTGCACCAGAATGAGCCGCAGTGCACCATTGGCTAGCCGCGGTGCACCAGAATGAGCCGTGGTGCACCATGGGCTAGTCGCGGTGCACCAGAATGAGCCTTGGTGCTCCATGGGCTAGCCGCGGTGCATCAGAATGAGCCGTGGTGCACCAGAATGAGCCGTGGTGGACTACGGGCTAGCCGCGGTGCACCAGAATGAGCCATGGTGCACCCCGGGCTAGCCGTGGTGCTCCAGAATTAGCCGTGGTGCACCATGGGCTAGCCGCGTTGCACCAGAATGAGCCGGGGTGCACCATAATGAGCTGTGGTGCACCATTGGCTAGCCGCAGTGTTCCAGAATGAGCCGTGGTGCACCATGGGCTACTCGCGGTGCACCAAAGTGAATTTGCTAGCCGTGGTGCACCATGGGCTAGCCGTGGTGCACCCGAATGAGCCGTGGTGCACCATGGGCTAGCCGCGGTGCACCCGAATGAGCCGTGGTGCACCATGGGCTAGCCGCGGTGCACCAGAAAGGGCTGCGGTGCACCAGAATGAGCCGAGGTGCACCATGGGCTAGGGAATGCCCCAGAATGAGCCGCGGTGCACCAGAATAAGCCGTGGTGCACCATGGGCTAGCCGCGGTGCACCAAGATGAGCCTTGGTGCTCCATGGGCTAGCCGCGGTGCACCAGAATCAGCCATGGTGCACCATGGGCTAGCCGCGGTGCACCAGAATGAGCCGTGGTGCACCATGGGCTAGCCGCGGTGCACCAGAATGAGCAGTGGTGCACCATGGGATAGCCGCGGTGCACCAGAATGACCCTTGGTGCTCCATGGGCTAGTCGCGGTGCACCAGAATCAAGCGTGGTGCACCGTGGGCTAGCTGTGGTGCACCAGAATGAGCCGTGGTGCACCAAGGTCTAGCCGCGTTGCACCAGAATGAAACGGGGTGCACCAGAATGAGCCGTGGTGCACCATGGGCTAGCCATGGTGCACCAGAATGAGCCGGGGTGCACCATGGGCTAGTCGCGGAGCACCAGAATGAGCTACAGTGCACCATTGGCTAGCCGCGGTGCTCCAGAATGAGCCGCGGTGCACCAGAATGAGCCGTGGTGGTGCACCATGGGCTAGTTGCGGTGCACCAGAATGAGCCTTGGTGATCCATGGGTTAGCCGCAGTGCACCAGAATGAGCCGTGGTGCACCAGAATGAGCCATGGTGGTCCATGGGCTAACCGCGGTGCACTAGAATGACCCATGGTGCACCATGGGGTAGCCGTGGTGCTCCAGAATTAGCCGTGGTGCACCATGGGCTTGCCGCGTTGCACCAGAATGAGCCGGGGTGCACCAGAATGAGCCGTGGTGCACCATTGGCTAGCCGCAGTGCTCCAGAATGAGCCCTGGTGCACCATGGGCTAGTCGCGGTGCACCAGAATGAGTCGCGGAGCACCATTGGCTAGTCGCGGTGCACCAGAATGAGCCGTGGTGCACCATGGTCTAGCCGCGGTGCACCCGAATGAGCCGTGGTGCACCATGGGCTAGCCGCGGTGCACCCGAATGAGCCGTGGAGCACCATGGGCTAGCCGCGGTGAACCCGAATGAGCCGCGGAGCACCATGGGCTAGCCGCGGTGCACCAGAAAGAGCTGCGGTGCACCAGAATGAGCCGAGGTGCACCATGGGCTAGCCGCGGTGCACCAGAATGAGCCGTGGTGCACCAAGGGCTAGCAGCAGTGCACCAAGATGAGCCTTGGTGCTCCATGGGCTAGCCGCGGTGCACCAGAATCAGCCGTGGTGCACCATGGGCTAGCCGTGGTGCACCAGAATGAGCCGTGGTGCACCATGGGCTAGCCGTGTTCTACCAGAATGAATCGGGGTGCACCAGAATGAGTCGTGGTGCACCATGGAGCCGCGGTGCACCAGAATGAGTCGTGGTGCACCATGGGCTAGCCGCGGTGCCCCAGAATGAGCCGTGGTTCACCAGAATGAGTCGTGGTGCACCAGAATGAGCCGTGGTGCACCATGGGCTAGCCGCGTTGCACCAGAATGAGCCGGGGTGCACCAGAATGAGCCGTGGTGCACCGTGGGCTAGCCGCGGTGCACCAGAATGAGCCGTGGTGCACCATTGGCTAGCCGCAGTGCACCAGAATGAGTCGTGGTGCACCATGGGCTAGCCGCGGTGCACCAGAATGAGCCGTGGTGAACCATGGGCTAGTGGCGGTGCACCAGAATGAGCCGTAGTACACGAGAATGAGCCGTGGTGCAGCATGGGCTAGCCGTGGTGCACTAGAATGAGCCGCAGTACACTAGAATGGGCCGTGGTGCACCATGGGCCAGCCGCGGTGCACCAGAATGAGCCGTGGTGCACCATGGGCTAGCCGCGGTGCACTAGAATGAGCCGCAGTACACTAGAATGAGCCGTGGTGCACCATGGGCTAGCCGCGGTGCACCAGAATGAGCCATGGTGCACCATGGGCTACTCGCGGTGCACTAGAATGAGCCGTGGTGGACCATTGGGCTAGCCGTGGTGCACCATGGGCTAGCCGAGGTGCACTAGAATGAGCCGGGGTGCAGCCGTGGTGCACCATTGGCTAGCCGCAGTGCACCAGAATGAGCCGTGGTGCACCATGGGCTAGTCGCGGTGCACCAGAATGAGCCGCAGTGCACCATTGGCTAGCCACGGTGCACCAGAATGAGCCGTGGTGAATGAGCCGTGGTGCACCATGGGCTAGCCGCGGTGCACCAGAATGAGCCGTGGTGCACCCATGGTGCAGCCATGGGTGCACACCAGAATGAGCCGTGGTGCACCATGGGCTAGCCGCGGTGCACTCGAATAAGCCGTGGTGCACCAGAAAAAGCCGCGGTGCACCAGAGCTAGCTGCGGTGCACCAGAATGAGCCATGGTGCACCATGGGCTAGCCGCGGTGCACCAGAATGAGCCGCGGTGCACCATGGGCTAGCCGCGGTGCACCAGAATGGTGCACCTAGCCGTGGTGCACCAGCACCAGGGCGAGCCGTGGTGCACCATGGGCTAGCCGCGGTGCACCAGAAAGAGCCTTGGTGCTCCATGGGCTAGCCGCGGTGCACCAGAATCAGTCGTGGTGCACCAGAATGAGCCGTGGTGCACCCTGGGCTAGCCGCGGTGCACCCGAATGAGCCGGGGTGCACCAGAATGAGCCGTGGTAGCCGTGGTGCACCGTGGTGCACCAGAATGAGCCGTGGTGCACCATGGGCTAGCCGCGGTGCACCTGAGCCGTGGTGCCGCGGTGCACCAGAATAGCCGGGGTGCACCAGAATGAGCCGTGGTGCACCATGGGCTAGCCGTGGTGCACCAGGATGAGCCGTGGTGCACCATGGGCTAGCCGCGGTGCACCAGAATGAGCCGTGGTGCACCAGAATGAGCCGTGGTGCACCATGGGCTACCATTGCACCAGCTAGCCGCGGTGCACCAGAATGAGCCGTGGTGCACCATGGTGCACCATGGGCTAGCCGCGGTGCACCAGAATGAGCCGTGGTGCACCATTGTCTAGTCGTGGTACACCAGAATGAGCCGTGGTGCACCATGGGCTAGTCGCGGTGCACCAGAATGAGCCTTGGTGCTCCATGGGCTAGCCGCGGTGCATCAGAATGAGCCGTGGTGCACCAGAATGAGCCGTGGTGGACTACGGGCTAGCCGCGGTGCACCAGAATGAGCCATGGTGCACCCCGGGCTAGCTGTGGTGCTCCAGAATTAGCCGTGGTGCACCATGGGCTAGCCGCGTTGCACCAGAATGAGCCGGGGTGCACCATAATGAGCTGTGGTGCACCATTGGCTAGCCGCAGTGTTCCAGAATGAGCCGTGGTGCACCATGGGCTACTCGCGGTGCACCAAAGTGCACCATTTGCTAGCCGTGGTGCACCATGGGCTAGCCGCGGTGCACCCGAATGAGCCGTGGTGCACCATGGGCTAGCCGCGGTGCACCCGAATGAGCCGCGGAGCACCATGGGCTAGCCGCGGTGCACCAGAAAGGGCTGCGGTGCACCAGAATGAGCCGAGGTGCACCATGGGCTAGTCGCGGTGCACCAGAATAAGCCGTGGTGCACCATGGGCTAGCCGCGGTGCACCAAGATGAGCCTTGGTGCTCCATGGGCTAGCCGCGGTGCACCAGAATCAGCCATGGTGCACCATGGGCTAGCCGCGGTGCACCAGAATGAGCCGTGGTTCACCATGGGCTAGCCGCGGTGCACCAGAATGAGCAGTGGTGCACCATGGGATAGCCGCGGTGCACCAGAATGACCCTTGGTGCTCCATGGGCTAGTCGCGGTGCACCAGAATCAAGCGTGGTGCACCGTGGGCTAGCTGTGGTGCACCAGAATGAGCCGTGGTGCACCAAGGTCTAGCCGCGTTGCACCAGAATGAAACGGGGTGCACCAGAATGAGCCGTGGTGCACCATGGGCTAGCCATGGTGCACCAGAATGAGCCGGGGTGCACCATGGGCTAGTCGCGGAGCACCAGAATGAGCTACAGTGCACCATTGGCTAGCCGCGGTGCTCCAGAATGAGCCGCGGTGCACCAGAATGAGCCGTGGTGCACCATGGGCTAGTTGCGGTGCACCAGAATGAGCCTTGGTGATCCATGGGTTAGCCGCAGTGCACCAGAATGAGCCGTGGTGCACCAGAATGAGCCATGGTGGTCCATGGGCTAACCGCGGTGCACTAGAATGACCCATGGTGCACCATGGGGTAGCCGTGGTGCTCCAGAATTAGCCGTGGTGCACCATGGGCTTGCCGCGTTGCACCAGAATGAGCCGGGGTGCACCAGAATGAGCCGTGGTGCACCATTGGCTAGCCGCAGTGCTCCAGAATGAGCCCTGGTGCACCATGGGCTAGTCGCGGTGCACCAGAATGAGTCGCGGAGCACCATTGGCTAGTCGCGGTGCACCAGAATGAGCCGTGGTGCACCATGGCTAGCCGCGGTGCACCCGAATGAGCCGTGGTGCACCATGGGCTAGCCGCGGTGCACCCGAATGAGCCGTGGAGCACCATGGGCTAGCCGCGGTGAACCCGAATGAGCCGCGGAGCACCATGGGCTAGCCGCGGTGCACCAGAAAGAGCTGCGGTGCACCAGAATGAGCCGAGGTGCACCATGGGCTAGCCGCGGTGCACCAGAATGAGCCGTGGTGCACCAAGGGCTAGCAGCAGTGCACCAAGATGAGCCTTGGTGCTCCATGGGCTAGCCGCGGTGCACCAGAATCAGCCGTGGTGCACCATGGGCTAGCCGTGTTCTACCAGAATGAATCGGGGTGCACCAGAATGAGCCGTGGTGCACCATGGACTAGCCGCGGTGCACCAGAATGAGCCGTGGTGCACCATTGGCTAGCCGCGGTGTCCCAGAATGAGCCGTGGTGGACCATGGGCTAGCCGCGGTGCACCGGAATGAGTCGTGGTGCACCATGGGCTAGCCGCGGTGCACCAGAATTAGCCGTGGTGCACCATGGGCTAGCCGCGTTGCACCAGAATGAGCCGGGGTGCGGTGCACCAGAATGAGCCGTGGTGCACCATTGGCTAGCCGCAGTGCACCATTGGCTAGCCGCAGTGCTCCAGAATGAGTCGTGGTGCACCATGGGCTAGTCGCGGTGCACCAGAATGAGCCGCAGTGCACCATTGGCTAGCCGCGGTGCACCATGGGCTAGCCGCGGTGCACCAGAATGAGCCGTGGAGCACCATGGGCTATCCGCGGTGCACCAGAATGAGCCGTGGTGCACCATTGGCTCGCGGCGGTGCACCAGAATGAGCCGTGGTGCACCATGAGCTAGCCGTGGTGCACCATGGGCTAGGCGCGGTGAACCCGAATGAGACGTGGTGCACCATGGGCTAGCCACTATGCACTAGAATGAGCCGTGGTGGACCATGGGCTAGCCGCGGTGCACCAGAATGAGCCGTGGTGCACCCCGGGCTAGTCGCAGTGCACCAGAATTAGCCGTGGTGCACCATGGGCTAGCCGCGTTGCACCAGAATGAGCCGGGGTGCACCGAGCCGCGGTGCACCCGAATGAGCCGTGGTGCACCATGGGCTAGCCGCGGTGCACCCGAATGAGCCGTGGTGCACCATGGGCTAGCCGCGGTGCACCAGAAAGGGCTGCGGTGCACCAGAATGAGCCGAGGTGCACCATGGGCTAGTCGCGGTGCACCAGAATAAGCCGTGGTGCACCATGGGCTAGCCGCGGTGCACCAGAATGAGCCTTGGTGCACCATGGGCTAGCCGCGGTGCACCAGAATCAGCCATGGTGCACCATGGGCTAGCCGCGGTGCACCAGAATGAGCCGTGGTGCACCATGGGCTAGCCGCGGTGCACCAGAATGAGCAGTGGTGCACCATGGGATAGCCGCGGTGCACCAGAATGACCCTTGGTGCTCCATGGGCTAGTCGCGGTGCACCAGAATCAAGCGTGGTGCACCGTGGGCTAGCTGTGGTGCACCAGAATGAGCCGTGGTGCACCAAGGTCTAGCCGCGTTGCACCAGAATGAAACGGGGTGCACCAGAATGAGCCGTGGTGCACCATGGGCTAGCCATGGTGCACCAGAATGAGCCGGGGTGCACCATGGGCTAGTCGCGGAGCACCAGAATGAGCTACAGTGCACCATTGGCTAGCCGCGGTGCACCAGAATGAGCCGCGGTGCACCGTGGGCTAGCTGCGGTGCACCAGAATGAGCCTTGGTGATCCATGGGTTAGCCGCAGTGCACCAGAATGAGCCGTGGTGCACCAGAATGAGCCATGGTGGTCCATGGGCTAACCGCGGTGCACTAGAATGACCCATGGTGCACCATGGGGTAGCCGTGGTGCTCCAGAATTAGCCGTGGTGCACCATGGGCTTGCCGCGTTGCACCAGAATGAGCCGGGGTGCACCAGAATGAGCCGTGGTGCACCATTGGCTAGCCGCAGTGCTCCAGAATGAGCCCTGGTGCACCATGGGCTAGTCGCGGTGCACCAGAATGAGTCGCGGTGCACCATTGGCTAGCCGTGGTACACCATGGGCTAGTCGCGGTGCACCAGAATGAGCCGTGGTGCACCATGGGCTAGCCGCGGTGCACCAGAATGAGCCGTGGTGCACCATTGGCTAGCCGCGGTGCACCCGAATGAGCCGTGGAGCACCATGGGCTAGCCGCGGTGAACCCGAATGAGCCGCGGAGCACCATGGGCTAGCCGCGGTGCACCAGAAAGAGCTGCGGTGCACCAGAATGAGCCGAGGTGCACCATGGGCTAGCCGCGGTGCACCAGAATGAGCCGTGGTGCACCAAGGGCTAGCAGCAGTGCACCAAGATGAGCCTTGGTGCACCATGGGCTAGCCGCGGTGCACCAGAATCAGCCGTGGTGCACCAGAATGAGCCGTGGTGCACCATGGGCTAGCCGTGTTCTACCAGAATGAATCGTGGTGCACCAGAATAAGCCGTGGTGCACCATGGACAAGCCGCGGTGCACCAGAATGAGCCGTGGTGTGGCTAGCCGCGGTGCACCAGAATGAGCCGTGGTGCACCATGGGCTAGCCGCGGTGCACCAGAAGCCGTGGTGGACCATGGGCTAGCCGCGGTGCACCAGAATGACCCGTGGTGCACCATGGGCTAGCCGTGGTGCTCCAGAATTAGCCGTGGTGCACCATGGGCTAGCCGCGTTGCACCAGAATGAGCCGGGGTGAGCCGTGGTGCACCATTGGCTAGCCGCAGTGCACCATTGGCTAGCCGCAGTGCTCCAGAATGAGCCGTGGTGCACCATGGGCTAGTCGCGGTGCACCAGAATGAGCCGCAGTGCACCATTGGCTAGCCACGGTGCACCAGAATGAGCCGTGGTGCACCATGGGCTAGCCGCGTTGCACCAGAATGAATCGGGGTGCACCAGAATGAGCCGTGGTGCACCATGGGCCAGCCGCGGTGCACCAGAATGAACCGTGGTGGACCACGGGCCAGCCGCGGTGCACCAGAATGAGCCGTGGTGGACGACGGGCTAGCCGCGGTGCACCAGAATGAGCCCTGGTGCACCCCGGGCTAGCTGTGGTGCTCCAGAATTAGCCGTGGTGCACCATGGGCTAGCCGCGTTGCACCAGAATGAGCCGGGGTGCACCATAATGAGCTGTGGTGCACCATTGGCTAGCCGCAGTGTTCCAGAATGAGCCGTGGTGCACCATGGGCTACTCGCGGTGCACCAAAATGAGCCGCAGTGCACCATTTGCTAGCCGTGGTGCACCATGGGCTAGCCGCGGTGCACCCGAATGAGCCCTGGAGCACCATGGGCTAGCCGCGGTGCACCCGAATGAGCCGCGGAGCACCATGGGCTAGCCGCGGTGCACCAGAAAGGGCTGCGGTGCACCAGAATGAGCCGAGGTGCACCATGGGCTAGTCGCGGTGCACCAGAATAAGCCGTGGTGCACCATGGGCTAGCCGCGGTGCACCAAGATGAGCCTTGGTGCTCCATGGGCTAGCCGCGGTGCACCAGAATCAGCCATGGTGCACCATGGGCTAGCCGCGGTGCACCAGAATGAGCCGTGGTGCACCATGGGCTAGCCGCGGTGCACCAGAATGAGTCATGGTGCCCCATGGGATAGCCGCGGTGCACCAGAATGAGCCGTGGTGTAACATGGGCTAATCGCGGTGCACCAGAATGAGCCGTGGTGCACCAAGGTCTAGCCGCGTTGCACCAGAATGAAACGGGGTGCACCAGAATGTGCCGTGGTGCACCATGGGCTAGCCATGGTGCACCAGAATGAGCCGGGGTGCACCATGGGCTAGTCGCGGAGCACCAGAATGAGCTACAGTGCACCATTGGCTAGCCGCGGTGCTCCAGAATGAGCCGCGGTGCACCAGAATGAGCCGTGGTGCACCATGGGCTAGTTGCGGTGCACCAGAATGAGCCTTGGTGATCCATGGGTGGCGCTCCATGGCACCTAGCCGCAGTGCACCAGAATGAGCCGTGGTGCACCAGAATGAGCCATGGTGGTCCATGGGCTAACCGCGGTGCACTAGAATGACCCATGGTGCACCATGGGGTAGCCATGGTGCTCCAGAATTAGCCGTGGTGCACCATGGGCTCTCCGCGTTGGACCAGAATGAGCCGGGGTGCACCAGAATGTGCCGTGGTGCACCATTGGCTAGCCGCAGTGCTCCAGAATGAGCCCTGGTGCACCATGGGCTAGTCGCGGTGCACCAGAATGAGTCGCGGAGCACCATTGGCTAGTCGCGGTGCACCAGAATGAGCCGTGGTGCACCATGGTCTAGCCGCGGTGCACCCGAATGAGCCGTGGTGCACCATGGGCTAGCCGCGGTGCACCCGAATGAGCCGTGGAGCACCATGGGCTAGCCGCTGTGAACCCGAATGAGCCGCGGAGCACCATGGGCTAGCCGCGGTGCACCAGAAAGAGCTGCGGTGCACCAGAATGAGCCGAGGTGCACCATGGGCTAGCCGCGGTGCACCAGAATGAGCCGTGGTGCACCAAGGGCTAGCAGCAGTGCACCAAGATGAGCCTTGGTGCTCCATGGGCTAGCCGCGGTGCACCAGAATCAGCCGTGGTGCACTATGGGCTAGCCGTGGTGCACCAGAATGAGCCGTGGTGCACCATGGGCTAGCCGTGTTCTACCAGAATGAATCGTGGTGCACCAGAATAAGCCGTGGTGCACCATGGACAAGCCGCGGTGCACCAGAATGAGCCGTGGTGGACCATGGGCCAGCCGCGGTGCACCAGAATGAGCCGTGGTGGACCATGGGCCAGCCGCGGTGCACCAGAATGAGCCATGGTGCACCATGGGCTAGCCGTGGTGCTCCAGAATTAGCCGTGGTGCACCATGGGCTAGCCGCGTTGCACCAGAATGAGCCGGGGTGCACCAGAATGAGCCGTGGTGCACCATTGGCTAGCCGCAGTGCACCATTGGCTAGCCGCAGTGCTCCAGAATGAGTCGTGGTGCACCATGGGCTAGTCGCGGTACACCAGAATGAGCCGCAGTGAACCATTGGCTAGCCACGGTGCACCAGAATGAGCCGTGGTGCACCCTGGGCTAGCCGCGGTGTACCCGAATGAGCCGTGGAGCACCATGGGCTAGCCGTGTTCTACCAGAATGAATCGGGGTGCACCAGAATGAGCCGTGGTGCACCATGGGCCAGCCGCGGTGCACCAGAATGAGCCGTGGTGGACCATGGGCCAGCCGCGGTGCACCAGAATGAGCCATGGTGCACCATGGGCTAGCCGTGGTGCTCCAGAATTAGCCGTGGTGCACCATGGGCTAGCCGCGTTGCACCAGAATGAGCCGGGGTCTTCTTCTTCGTCTTCTTCCTTCTTCATTCTTTAGCCAAGTGATCACCTTTCATGCTTGTTTAAACATTTGTGAAGGTGAGAGTTAACCTTGGAGCTGCATTGTGGCCATTATTCTGAGTTGAGAAAGCTGTGTGTGTGTAGTTAGTGAGCATGAGTTTGAAGCTTTAGTAATGGCTACTTTGTGGTAGTCATTGTGAGCTTCAAAGTGCCTTCTTGTGGTGCAAGAACCCACCTTGAAGTGCCATTTTCGTGCTCATACTTAGGCTGAGTTTGAGGAACCTTGGGAGAGCTCCAAGAGCACAACTTGCCTCTGTTTTGAACTTTGGTAAGTTACCTCACTATGATCATGAGTTTATGATGCTTAAAGATGATGTCTTGGCCATGTTTAATGAGTAAACAAGAGGGTATAAGGTATATGAACCTAAAATGAACTAAAGATGCATGCTTTAACGTGTACATGTATTAAAAGTTGGACCTTTGAGATGGATATTCACGAAATGCAGAAACTGCACTCTGTCGTGAGATATCCGGATATTTGTCGAACAGATATCCGGATATCAGTATCCGGATATGGTATCCGGATATTGATATCCGGATATGGGATCTGGGTATCCGGATATGACATATCCGGATATGTCCAGTGTGATATCCGGATATGGCATATCCGGATATTCCCCTTCTGATATCCGGATATCCTGGGTTCTGCGCAGACAGTAGCTGTACTGTATGAACAGTAAGCTATTGGGTGTGTGTGGACCCTAGTTTAAGGAAGTTGAACTTCTGAAATAAATGGACTAAGTCAGAATCATATGATTAAGGGCATATGGCATTGTTGGAAGCCTTAAGACGTAAAACGTAAAGGAAAGGCGTAGTCTTTGAAGTTGTATGCTTGTGATGCATTTATATTGACTTGTTAATGGTCCATATCAGATTGTGATACTGCTGTTTGTGGACTAGTGAGTGGTTGGACTCTTGGCTTGGATAGCTAGCTTGCAAGGTAAGCTTTCGTGTCCTCGGTTTAGCCATTTTGATGTTCCACCATGTCCCATGGGGATGGGTTTATGCATGCTGTGTTACATGCTTTGATTATTTTGGAAATGCTGTTGAGCTGTTTATATGTAATGAGCATTATGATATGCATGTGGTGTCCACCTAGACGGCAATCCTGAGTATGTAGTACATACAAAATGGAGAAGCATGTGGGTGAGGTGCAGGTAGTATCCATGTACTCATGTAGGCATAGACGTATTCCTACATTTCTCTGGCCAGTAGATTTGAAAGCACACATGACATGAATAATTGCTGCATCGCATGATTTTAGAACTTATACTGTAATATTGTTTTTGGAACTTATATTACACATGTAAGTGAGCTTGGGGTGGAGACTCCTTGAGGACCCCTTGTCTTACTGAGATTTCTTGTTAGAGATCTCACCCCACGTTTGGGGACGCTTATTTCAGGGTCAGGTAATGTTGAGGGCTCAGGTGGCAGGAGGCCAGAGTTGAGCTGATTGATGATGTGCTGACTGCTGTTATGCTATTTCTACTGTTGTTTATGTTTTCTGCTTTATTTATGTTAAGCTTATGTTGAGACTATTTGTGGGCATTGTTGCCTTATTTGGTGAGCATGGGGTTTGTCCATGCCACATGATTGTGTTATTGTCCTTTTATTTTTAATGTTGTAATTAATGTATCAGGATTTTGACCCAGGCTACTTGTGTAGTCCTGCGGTTCTAGATACACACATTATATATATGTACGAGGTATTCAGTTAGTTGTCTTGCAATTTACATACAGGCAGTATTTTTATGAAAATGATTAAGTAATCAAGTTGGTTAAGTTAATGACGTCATAATTGAATTAAAGAAAAAGTTATTCCGCATTTTAATTAAGCATGGCTTAATACGATAGTATGTTAACAGACCGGGTTAACACGTGCTGTTACATTTTATGGTATCAGAGCACTTTCTAGGGAAAAGCCTGTATGTATTGCAATAACTTAGGATGAGTCGTTGCGTGTCTACTTTGTGTTCTCTCTAACTGGTGTGTGTTATGATAACGCATATGTGACCACATAGCGTGGGCCTGATCAACTCATTCTTTGTGTAACTTGTGCAGAGTCATGGTGCCACCAAGGAGGAACACGAGTCCGAGCGAGGATCAATCGGATCCTGTCCTGGCTGCATTGGCTGAGATGCAGGCGGCCCGACTAGCCGACCAGGAAGCCACGAGGCTGGCAAACCGGGCGATGCTGGACGCAATTCGAGATGCGAACCGGCAAACCACGGCAGAGGTTCTGGAGGAGAACCGGATGGCCAACATGACGATGATGAGGGTCATGTTGGAGGAGTTGAGGGCTGGTCCTGCTGCGGGCCAGGGTCCTCGACCACCTCCACCGCCGCCACCGCCTCCACCTCCGCCTAGTCAACAGGAGGACACCCAGAGCCAGATGGGTGAGGGTAGTCACTTGACGGGGGCTATGCAGACTATCCCCGTGCTTGCTGAGGATCGTGACGAGATCGATCGCCGGCTGAATGCTTTCCGCAAGCATAAGCCACCTACTTTCGACGGATCGTATGATCCCATTGCTGCTGCCAGATGGCTACAGGCGCTGGACAAAATTTTCCGGATCATGCAATGCACGGATCCGCAGAAGCTGTTGTTCGCCACTTATATGCTGGAGGGCGAGGCCCATGAGTGGTGGACCAACCTATCTCAAGTCTACGAGATGCAGGGCCATGTGATGACGTGGCCATTCTTCGAGGAGAGCTTCCTGGGTCAGTACTTCCCTTATGACTCACAGGAGAGGAAGCAGGGGGAGTTTGACCGGTTGGTGCAGGGCTCGTTGTCTGTCGACGAGTACCTGGCCAAGTTTAATGAGCTGGTCAAGTTCTCTCATTTCCGCATGGCGAGGCCTACTCCTACATTCTTGGCGGCCAAGTTCCGGAGGGGACTTAATGAGGATGTTGCTGGACATCTCGCTGGTTCTGCTTCGAGAGACTTCGGAGCGTTGGTGCAGCAATGCCGCGACATCGAGGACTACTGCCGGGCGAGTCAGGTCAAGAGGGCCAAGATTGAGGTGCCGCAGAGCGCTGGTAGTTCTACTCCCTGGAAGAATAAGAATTTTGCCAACAAGGGCAAGGGCAAACCACCGTTGGCGGCTAAGCAAGCGCCAAATCAGTTCAGAAAGACTGCCGCACCGGGGAACACAGCTAGACCTCCTGCTCCCAGATGCTCTGGATGCGGGAAATCGCACTTTGGGCCGTGTTCTACCGGTCAGTTGATTTGTTTCCAGTATGGCAAGGAGGGCCACTACTCCAGAGATTGCCCGACGGCGAGAGTTGCTGCAGTGCAGGCTGTGCCATTGCAGATGGTTCCTACTGGGGCGCCAGCCGTTCCACCTACTACCGGACGAGTCTACACACTTGATCGTCAGCAGTCGGACAGAGCTCCGAACCTGGTCAGAGGTACTGTTACCATTGGTGGATCAACTGTTGATGTGTTATTTGATTCCGGGGCAACGCACTCTTTTGTTGCTACCCCTATTGCTGTGGGGCTTGAGTTGCCCAGTGATGTGCTTTCTCCACCGATGCGGGTTACCACCGCCACCGGAGAAAAATGTTTGACCTCCACTGTTCATCGCGATGTAGCGTTTCAGTAGGATGGCCGTGACTTCTCGGTAGATCTGATAGGATTGCCGATGGCCAACCTTCAAATTATTTTGGGCATGGATTGGTTGTCCAGAAACTGTGCAATGATTGACTGTTGTGCCAAGAAAGTGGTGATGTCTCCGGGTGGGTCCACAGCCAGTTCCTCACCGTTCATTTCAGTCCTGCAGGCGAGGAGGGCCTTGAGAGCAGGGGCTTTTGGTTATGTCATGTTGGGAGGTTTGGTGAGTGGGACACAGGAGGATCTCACTGGCATTCCTGTGGTGAGGGAATTCCTCGAGGTGTTTCCTGAGGAGATTCCTGAGTTTCCACCGCAGAGGGAGATAGAGTTCTCCATCGATTTATTGCCTGGTGTGGGGCCTATCTCGTTGGCTCCATACCGGATGTCGCCACCGGAGTTGGCGGAGCTGAAGAAGCATATCGAGGAGCTTTCAGCAAAAGACTTCATTCGGCCGAGTGTGTCTCCCTGGGGAGCACCGGTCATTTTTGTGAAAAAGAAAGATGGGACCATGCGGTTGTGCACCGACTACAGACAGTTGAACAAGGTGACAATCAAGAACAAGTACCCTCTTCCACGCATTGATGATTTGCTGGATCAGCTCAGGGGTGCTTGCGTGTATTCAAAGATCGATCTCCGGTCCGGTTATCATCAGATACGGGTTAAGCCGGAGGATGTCCCAAAAACAGCGTTTCGCTCGAGGTACGGGCACTACGAGTACTTGGTGATCCCGTTTGGACTCACCAATGCACCCTCAGTGTTCATGGACTACATGAACAGGATTTTCCAGCCGTACCTGGATCAGTTTGTGATCGTCTTCATTGATGACATCTTGATTTACTCCAAGACGGAGGAGGAGCATACTGAGCACTTGAAGATTGTGTTGCAAGTGCTAAAAGAGAAAAAGCTCTATGCGAAGCCGTCAAAATGTGAGTTTTGGCTCAAGGCGGTGAAATTTCTGGGTCATGTAATTTCTGCTAATGGAGTTGCAGTTGATCCGAACAAGATTGAGGCCGTGATGGATTGGGAGAGGCCCAAGACGGTTACAGAAGTGAGAAGCTTCTTGGGTTTGGCAGGCTACTATCGGAGGTTCATCGAGGGATTCTCCAAGATGGTGCTACCGATGACTCACCTTACCCGAAAGGAGACTCCATTCGTGTGGACACATGAGTGTGAGGAGTGTTTCCAGGAGTTAAAGGAGAGACTGACTACTGCTCCTGTGTTAGTCCTTCCTGATCCTGCGGAGCAATTCGAGTTATACTGCGATGCCTCTGGTAAAGGACTTGGCTGTGTGCTGATGCAGAAAGGGAAAGCGGTTGCTTACGCTTCAAGACAGTTGAAACCTCATGAGGAGAACTACCCGACTCACGACTTGGAGTTGGCAGCCATTGTTTTTGCTTTCAAGATTTGGAGGCATTACCTGTTTGGCATGAAGTTTGCTGTATTCAGTGATCACAAGAGCCTGAAGTATCTGTTCGACCAGAAGGAGTTGAACATGAGACAGCGTAGAAGGATGGAGTTCTTGAAGGACTACGACTTTGAGTTGAGGTATCACCCTGGCAAGGCCAATGTGGTAGCCGATGCTTTGAGTCGGAAATCCGTGAGCTTATCTAGCTTAATGATGAACGACTACGAGGTGATCGAGAAGTTCAGAGACTTGAGATTGAACTCCTTGTTTGGGGGTGCATTGCTTGAGATGGAAACAGCAGAAGTGATTAACGAGCTGATGGAAAAGATCAAAGAGGCGCAAGTACAAAGAGAGTGCCTCGATTATGTGAAGAACCAGGACGGTGTGTCTTGGAACGAGGACGGATTGCTGCTGTTTCAGAAGAGGATCGTTATTCCTCGAGGGCCATTGACTGAGGAGGTTATGGCAGAGGCTCATAAGGGCCGATTCACTATCCACCCTGGTGCTACAAAAATGTACCAGGACTTAAAACGGAATTTTTGGTGGCTGGGCATGAAGAAGGACATAGCGGTCTACGTGTCCAAGTGTTTGATTTGCCAGAAAGTGAAGATCGAGCACCAGAAACCGTCTGGTAAACTTCAACCTCTGGAGATTCCACAGTGGAAGTGGGAGAGTATTTCCATGGACTTCGTTGTGGGTTTGCCTAGAACTCAGGCTGGTTGTGACTCTATCTGGGTCATAGTGGACAGATTGACCAAGTCTGCCCATTTTCTTCCAGTGAAGGTGAGCTTCACTACAGAGCAGTTGGCCAAACTATATGTCCGTGAGATTGTGAGGCTTCACGGGGTGCCCGAGAGTATCATCAGTGATAGGGACCCGAAGTTCACATCTCGGTTCTGGGAGGCGCTGCAGGAGGCTTTTGGTACGCAGTTGAGATTGAGTACCGCCTATCACCCTCAGACTGACGGACAGACTGAGCGGACCATCCAGACATTGGAGGACATGTTGAGAGCTTGTACGTTGGAGCAGGGTTCTGCATGGGATAGGTACCTTCCGTTGGTGGAATTTTCGTACAACAACAGTTTTCATGCTAGTCTGGGCATGGCACCCTACGAGGCGCTGTATGGTAGGAGGTGTCAGACTCCTACTTGCTGGTCTAAGGTTGGAGATAAAGAGCTTTTCGGCTTGGACTTTGTCCAAGATACTACCCTACAGATCCAAATGATCAGGGAAAAGTTGAAGCAGGCGCAGAATCGCCAGGAGAGCTACTACGATGTCAAGCATCGACCACTGGAGTTCAGTGAGGGTGAGCACGTGTTTGTGAAACTTTCACCTGTCACCGGTGTTGGACGGGCACTCGGCGTGAGGAAGTTGAGCCCGCGATTCATAGGGCCCTACCAGATCCTTGGTAGAGTAGGACCAGTTGCCTATCGACTCGCCTTACCTCCGAACCTAGCCAACATCCACGACGTGTTTCACGTGTCTCAACTTCGAAAGTACATAGCAGACCCTTCGCACGTGGTGCAGCCGGATGATGTGGAGGTTCGGGAGAACCTAAAGACTCCCGTCGGACCACTCAAGATTCTCGATCGGGGCGAGAAACAGCTTCGAAGCAAGATCATTCCGATGGTCAAAGTGCAATGGTCAGGAAGAACTCCCGAGGAGTGCACATGGGAGCGAGAGGATGAGCTTCTCCGACAGTATCCCGACTTTCGAGACAGGTATGTTTCTGATTTTGAGGACAAAATCCTTAAAAAGGTGGGGTGAATGTAAGAACCCGCACCGTTAATTAAGGTAATTAGTAAGTTAATTATGATAATTAGGAAATAATTCCATAATTGACCCTTATAATTATTAATGGGCTTAGATAATTATATTGAGCGAGTAAAAATGCTGAAAGTCGCTTTTCGGAAGAAACGCGCAGATACCGGTTCTGCTACTCGGTATAAATGCGTACCGGAAAAGTATCCCGGAAAATTATAACGAATGCATGATAATTACTAGAATATTATGTAGGACTTGTAAAACAAGTTTCAAGTCAAAATGACGTAATCTGATGCCAGAACTGATACTGGCTATGGAAAAGCGCGTACCGGAAAGGTGCTCCGAAAAATAAAATAAAAATATGACAAATCTTAGAAAAATGCGTAGGTCTAGAATCCGAAGTTTGGGATCAAGATCTTTTACTTTGCGATTAAGGCTAATACTGCGCGTTTAAGTGGCTTGCCTATAAATAGACCCATTAAGGGCACAAAACCCTAGGCCATATTATTTCCTACGTGAGTTGCTGCAGCTGCCATTCTTCTTCTTCTTCTTCTTCTTCTTCTTCTTCTTCTTCCTTCTTCATTCTTTAGCCAAGTGATCACCTTTCATGCTTGTTTAAACATTTGTGAAGGTGAGAGTTAACCTTGGGGCTGCATTGTGGCCATTATTCTGAGTTGAGAAAGCTGTGTGTGTGTAGTTAGTGAGCATGAGTTTGAAGCTTTAGTAATGGCTACTTTGTGGTAGTCATTGTGAGCTTCAAAGTGCCTTCTTGTGGTGCAAGAACCCACCTTGAAGTGCCATTTTCGTGCTCATACTTAGGCTGAGTTTGAGGAACCTTGGGAGAGCTCCAAGAGCACAACTTGCCTCTGTTTTGAACTTTGGTAAGTTACCTCACTATGATCATGAGTTTATGATGCTTAAAGATGATGTCTTGGCCATGTTTAATGAGTAAACAAGAGGGTATAAGGTATATAAACCTAAAATGAACTAAAGATGCATGCTTTAACGTGTACATGTATTAAAAGTTGGACCTTTGAGATGGATATTCACGAAATGCAGAAACTGCATTCTGTCGTGAGATATCTGGATATTTGTCGAACAGATATCCGGATATCAGTATCCGGATATGGTATCCGGATATTGATATCCGGATATGGGATCTGGGTATCCGGATATGACATATCCGGATATGTCCAGTGTGATATCCGGATATGGCATATCCGGATATTCCCCTTCTGATATCCGAATATCCTGGGTTCTGCGCAGACAGTAGCTGTACTGTATGAACAGTAAGCTATTGGGTGTGTGTGGACCCTAGTTTAAGGAAGTTGAACTTCTGAAATAAATGGACTAAGTCAGAATCATATGATTAAGGGCTTATGGCATTGTTGGAAGCCTTAAGACGTAAAACGTAAAGGAAAGGCGTAGTCTTTAAGTTGTATGCTTGTGATGCATTTATATTGACTTGTTAATGGTCCATATCAGATTGTGATACTGCTGTTTGTGGACTAGTGAGTGGTTGGACTCTTGGCTTGGATAGCTAGCTTGCAAGGTAAGCTTTCGTGTCCTCGGTTTAGCCATTTTGATGTTCCACCATGTCCCATGGGGATGGGTTTATGCATGCTGTGTTACATGCTTTGATTATTTTGGAAATGCTGTTGAGCTGTTTATATGTAATGAGCATTATGATATGCATGTGGTGTCCACCAAGACGGCAATCCTGAGTATGTAGTACATACAAGATGGAGAAGCATGTGGGTGAGGTGCAGGTAGTATCCATGTACTCATGTAGGCATAGACGTATTCCTACATTTCTCTGGCCAGTAGATTTGAAAGCACACATGACATGAATAATTGCTGCATCGCATGATTTTAGAACTTATACTGTAATATTGTTTTTGGAACTTATATTACACATGTAAGTGAGCTTGGGGTGGAGACTCCTTGAGGACCCCTTGTTTTACTGAGATTTCTTGTTAGAGATCTCACCCCACGTTTGGGGACGCTTATTTCAGGGTCAGGTAATGTTGAGGGCTCAGGTGGCAGGAGGCCAGAGTTGAGCTGATTGATGATGTGCTGACTGCTGTTATGCTATTTCTACTGTTGTTTATGTTTTCTGCTTTATTTATGTTAAGCTTATGTTGAGACTATTTGTGGGCATTGTTGCCTTATTTGGTGAGCATGGGGTTTGTCCATGCCACATGATTGTGTTATTGTCCTTTTATTTTTAATGTTGTAATTAATGTATCAGGATTTTGACCCAGGCTACTTGTGTAGTCCTGCGGTTCTAGATACACACATTATATATATGTACGAGGTATTCAGTTAGTTGTCTTGCAATTTACATACAGGCAGTATTTTTATGAAAATGATTAAGTAATCAAGTTGGTTAAGTTAATGACGTCATAATTGAATTAAAGAAAAAGTTATTCCGCATTTTAATTAAGCATGGCTTAATACGATAGTGTGTTAACAGACCGGGTTAACACGGGCTGTTACAGGGTGCACCAGAATGAGCCGTGGTGCACCATTGGCTAGCCGCAGTGCACCATTGGCTAGCCGCAGTGCTCCAGAATGAGTCGTGGTGCACCATGGGCTAGTCACGGTACACCAGAATGAGCCGCAGTGAACCATTGGCTAGCCACGGTGCACCAGAATGAGCCGTGGTGCACCATGGGCTAGCCGCGGTGCACCCGAATGAGCCGTGGAGCACCATGGGCTAACCGCGGTGCACCCGAATGAGCCGTGGAGCACCATGGGCTAGCCGCGGTGCACCAGAAAGAGCTGCGGTGCACCAGAATGAGCCGAGGTGCACCATGGGCTAGCCGCGGTGCACCAGAATGAGCCGTGGTGCACCATGGGCTAGCCGCGGTGCACTAAGATGAGCCTTGGTGCTCCATGGGCTAGCCGCGGTGCACCAGAATGAGCCGTGGTGCACCATGGGCTAGCCGCGGTGCACCAGAATGAGCCGTGGTGCACCATGGGCTAGCCGCGGTACACCAGAATGAGCTTTGGTGCACCAGAATGAGCCATAGTGCACCATGGACTAGCCGCGGTGAATCAGAATGAGGTGGGGTGCACCATGGGCTAGTCGCGGTGCACCAGAATGAGCTATGGTGTACCAGAATTAGTTGTGGTGCACCATGGGCTAGCAGCGGTGCACCAGAATGAGCAGCGGTGCACCATGGGCTAGCCGCGGTGCACCAGAATGAGCCGAGGTGCACCAGATTGAAATGTGGAGCACCATGGGCTAGCCGCGGTGCACCATAAAGAGCCGGGGTGCACCAGAATGAGCCGTGGTGGACCATTGGCTAGTCGCGGTGCACCATGGGCTAGCCGCGGTGCACCAGAATGAGCTGTGGTGTACCAGAATGAGCCGTGGTGCACCATGGGCTAGCCGCGGTGCACTAGAATGAGCAGGGGTGCACCAGAATGAGCTATGGTATACCATGGGTTAGCCGCGGAGCACCAGAATAAGCCGGGGTGCACCAGAATGAGCCATGGTGCACCAGAATGAGCCGCGGTGCACCAGAATGAGCCGTGGTGCACCGCGGGCTAGCCGCGGTGCACTAGAATGAGCAGGGGTGCACCAGAATGAGCTATGGTATACCATGGGTTAGCCGCGGTGCACCAGAATGAGCAGTGGTGCACCGTGGGATATCCGCGGTGCACCAGAATGACCCTTGGTTCTCCATGCGCTAGCCGCGGTGCACCAGAATCAAGCGTGGTGCACCGTGGGCTGGCCACGGTGAACCAGAATCAGCCGTGGTGCAACGTGGGCTAGCCGTGGTGCACCAAGGTCTAGCCGCGGTGCACCAGAATGAGCCGCGGTGCACCAGAATGAGCCGTGGTGCACCATGGGCTAGCTGCGGTACACCAGAATGAGCTTTGGTGCACCAGAATGAGCCATAGTGCACCATGGACTAGCCGCGGTGAATCAGAATGAGGTGGGGTGCACCATGGGCTAGTCGCGGTGCACCAGAATGAACTATGGTGTACCAGAATGAGCTGTGGTGCACCATGGGCTAGCAGCGGTGCACCAGAATGAGCAGCGGTGCACCATGGGCTAGCCGCGGTGCACCAGAATGAGCCGAGGTGCACCAGATTGAAATGTGGAGCACCATGGGCTAGCCGCGGTGCACCATAAAGAGCCGGGGTGCACCAGAATGAGCCGTGGTGCACCAAGGGCTAGCCGCAGTGCACTAGAATGAGCCGCGGTGCACCATGGGCTAGCCGCGGTGCACCAGAATGAGCTGTGGTGTACCAGAATGAGCCGTGGTGCACCATAGGCTAGCCGCGGTGCACTAGAATGAGCAGGGGTGCACCAGAATGAGCTATGGTATACCATGGGTTAGCCGCGGAGCACCAGAATAAGCCGGGGTGCACCAGAATGAGCCATGGTGCACCAAAATGAGCCGCGGTGCACCAGAATGAGCCATGGTGCACCATGGGCTAGCCGCGGTGCACTAGAATGAGCAGGGGTGCACCAGAATGAGCTATGGTATACCATGGGTTAGCCGCGGAGCACCAGAAAAAGCCGAGGTGCACCAGAATGAGCCATGGTGCACCAAAATGAGCCGCGGTGCACCAGAATGAGACGTGGTGAACCATGGGCTAGCCGCGGTGCACCACAATGAGCCTTGGTGCTCCATGGGCTAGCCGCGGTGCACCTGAATGACCCGTGGTGCACCATGGGCTAGCCGTGGTGCTCCTGAATTAGCCGTGGTGCACCATGGGCTAGCCGTGTTGCACCAGAATGAGCCGGGGTGCACTAGAATGAGCTGCGGTACACCATTGGCTAGCCGTAGTGCTC